>CM021101.1:322505244-322620534 GCA_007115665.2 Sequoiadendron giganteum | reverse complement strand
CTCCTCTCCATCTCTCAAGTCTCTCTCTCTCACTCCTTGTATCTCTCCCATCCCTTTATCTCCCACTCCCTCTCTCTTACTCTCTTAGGTCTCTCCTTCCTACCCCCTCTCTCCCCCTTTGTCTCCCTCTCCTTCTCTCTCGAGTGTCTCCCTCCCACCCTCTCTCCCTCTCCCTCTCTCTTAGGTTTCTCCCTCCCACCCCCTCTCGCTCCCTCTCTCTCACTCTCTCTCCATCTCTATGTCTCTCTCCCCTCTCTCCTCCTCTCTCTCTCCCCTCTCTGTCTCCCTCTCTCTCTCCATTATTCCGTCCCCTCTCCTCTCTCTCCGTGTCTCCATCCACCTCCACCTCCCTCTCTCTCTTTTCAAGTCCTCCCTCCACTCGTCCCTCCTCTGTCTCTCTTCCTCAGTGTCTCCTCTGTGCCTCCGTCTCTCTCCACTCCTCCGTCTCCTTGGTCTCTTGTCTCTGGGGTCTCTCTTTGTCTCACTCACTTGTCTCCGTGTCTCTTTGTGTCTCTCCGTCTCTGGGGTGTCTCCTCCTTTGTCTCCTGTCTCTCGGGTGTCTCCTTTTGGGTTTCTCCACCCCTCTCTCTTGGTCTCTCTTTTCCTCTGTCTCCACCTCTCGTGTCCTGTGTCCCTCTTTGTGGTCTCCCTCCTTTCCTCCTCTGTCTCCTTGTCCTTCTGTCTCACTCAGGTGTCTCCACCACCTCTCTCTCTCGTGCCTCTGTCTCTCTCACTCTCCTCTCCTCTCTCTCAGGTCTCTCCACCTCTCCTCCTCTCCTCTCTCTCAGGTCTCTCCTCTGTCAGGTCTCTCTTTGTCTCTCTCCACCTCTCTCTCTCACACTCTGTCTCTCTCCCTCTCTTGGGTGTCTCCTCCCCACCCACTCTCTCTTAGGTATCTCCCCCCACCTCCCTTCTCTCTCTATCTCCCTCTCACTGCCTCCATCTCTCTCCCATCCCTCTATCCCGAGTACTCCCTCTCCCTCCCAACCCCTCTCCCTCTCTCAAGTCTCTCTCTCTCTCACTCCTTTATCTCTCCCATCCCTCTATCTCCCACTTCCTCTCTCTCCTACTCTCTTAGGTCTCTCCCTTCCACCCCTCTCTCCCACTTTGTCTCCTTCTCCTTCTCTCTCAGGTATCTTCCTCCCACCCTCACTCCCTCTCCCTCTCTCTTAGGTTTCTCCCTCCCACCCCATTTCCGTCCCTCTCTCTCAAGTCTCTTCCTCCTACCCCCCTCTTTGTCTCTATTTCTATGTCTCTCCCTCTCTCTCTCTCTCTCCCACTCCCTCTCTCTCTCCTCACTCCATCTCTCTCCCACTCTATCTCTCTCCCTCTCTCTGGTATCTCTCTCCCTCCCACCCCCTCTCCCCCTCTCTCTCAAGTATCTCCATCCTACCACCTCTCCCTCTCTCTCTTTGTCAAGTCTCCCCCTCCTACCCCCTCTCCCTCTCACAGTCACTCCTTATATCTCTCTTCCACTCCCTCCCTCTTTCAGTCCCTCTATCTCTATCTCTCTCCCTCTCCCTCTCTCTTAGGTATCTCCCTCCCACCACCTCTCTCACACCTTCTGTTAGTTCTCAAAAAATTAGGTTTGAACCACGAGAGGTTGACAAGCTCTCACAACGTTTTTAGCTAACGTACAAGGCCAAATAATGAATTTGAACCTTCTTCTCTTCAAGATTTTCCAAACCTAGGTGGTGCACCTATGCAAATGAGGCAAACTTAAACTATATGTTTCCTACTTGAGAAATCTATCCACAATGGCAATTGGGAATGGGATAGATGAAATCTTAATAACTACTCCTACTGCATAAAAAATGAAAGTGTTTATATACTTTGTTTTTATGAATTTTTTTTTGGGGTATGACAGATCAGTGCCTTTTATCCACAAGGGCAATGGAGTCAAAAATCAAGAATGATATGTGTCCCTTTTTGGTTAACTCTAGTTGCTAGGCACTTTGAGAATGAGATTCTATGACTGGCATAAAACTTCACTAAATTTATGATTTGCATAAATTGTGCTAGAATATTTCCTTGCCAGGTTCTTCTTTAATTATCCAAAAGAAATCCTTAAATCACTATGATTTATTCAAAAGAATTTAAATCTGGCTTGCATAAACCAATTGATTAAATCACACAAAATGAGAATACACTTTGATAAATCAAAAATATACTTGATATACTGATTTAAATGATTAAAATACCTCAAGTTGGAGACAACCTGATAAAAATATAAATAATTACATCACAAAAACTAAACACAAGAAATGATTTCCCCACTTTAAAACATTATCTCCATTGTTTTTCTGGTGCAAATTTTCAGCATTCTTTGGCGAAAAATAAAATATTTAATTAATTTCTTTTTTGGAAAATTAAATATTTTAACCTTAATCTTCATTTTGTAATCTTCGTAAGAAAATCAATTTTAATGATTATCCTTCTACTGAACTTAGTGTTTTGTGCGTTCACCCAATAAATAAATATATTATTTGGGTAAAATAATTACCCATCTTTAACCTCCTTGTTGAAAATAATTTATTGCAATATAATGAAATTCACCCTTCAAAATATTCTGCATCATTATAATAAAATCTGTCTTTATTTTGCCTTATATTCCCACAAAATTTATTATTTCCATTTTAACTCCCTTGGAAAAATATTTCACTCCATAGTGAAATCATATTGCACTCCCCAACATAATCACATTGTGATTAAATTTTCCCTCTCTTACTGCATACATTTAAAACTCCTCTGTGCAAATATATTTCTTTCCACTATTTTCACGGCACTACCGCGGGACTAATGTTGGACCCTCGCGGTAAGGCGGTAATATTCCCTTTACTGTTTTTACTAATGTTGTCCCTTCACGGTAATGCGGTATGCTACCTACCACAACATCTTTATTGTCCCTCCGCAGGGATGTTCACCTGGTACTTGCGCTAAATTTATACCACCACATAAATTCAACATTATGATATAAATGTTTCCCCAAAATATTTACCACTTGATGTTGTAATATTATTTCGGTTTACAACTCTACTGCCATACCTCGGGTTCAACGTTGGAATTTAGCGAGAATGCAGGGAATGTCTTCCTATTACCATTTTTACATAGCTTACCAGCTTACAATTCATCTTTTGAGTGCCCGATTTAATAGTAATTGGTGCAATATTCTCAATAGAATTCTCTAAATACTTCTATATCAATTGATGTATGCCAGAGCTTTATACCTTTTCTAGTGTATCTTCAATATTTCATTGCTTGGGTTTGTTTTCCATATATTTTACAAAGTTAAAATTGATAAAACAATGAAATAATTAGGGTTTTGAAAGAAAATATACTCATTTTAAAACATATCAAATGTTTTAAAATAAATATCATTTGAACTTTAGGATTTATGAAATAATTTTTCAATTTTCGCTGGGAGGCAAACAAAGTAATTTCACTATGAGCACACGAAGAATTTTGGAGCCACAAAAATTTGCAAAGGACCGTGATCAATTATTTTGGAAGTGGGTTTTTGACAGATTTTGAAATAGCTTGCTAAATCGAGGTACTTCCTTTGTAAACTGGCCTTGCCGAAGCATGTAGTGAGAAAAATGAAATTTTAAAATAGTCTACCAAATGACCATGGAATCCAATGAAATTTAAATTGGAGACATTTGAGGCCAAAAGACCAACTGGGTCATACTTATAATTTCAAAATTTGCAGCTTTTTGGAGTGCCAAATCTAGCCTGGGAGCAGTGGCAAAATAATTAAAAAGCATATTAGAACTCCTTCGAAGATGATGAAAATGAACATACATGTTGAGTTGTGATAGGAGAGTATGCTCATCAAACAGGTTGGCATGAAGTTGTCAGAATTGCAAACTGTAAATTCCCAAAGTTGCTTACTCAACATTTTCTGAAAACTGCACTTGTCCAACTCAACTAAAACTCTCCAACTTGCCTCTTTGAAAAAATATTAAATCTGGTTCTGGGAAGCTGTAACTTGGAGGATTGGTTCTTCTAGGATCCATGAACATGTGTATACAATGGTTTTTCACCAAACTTCTTCCTTTGTGAAATATGGGGTGTCAAAGTTGACCTCTGTGTAGCTGTCCTGGAAATACAGTGTTCAAACTGGGTAAAATCCATTTGGATTTGATTTTGAAAAAAAACCAAATGATGTTCTGAAGCCCTAAAAATTGGCATGGAGGTAGACTTTGGTGTATAGAATCGAATGAAGCAATCATTTTGTTATGATCATCATCCATTTGCTTAATATTTACCCTCAAAGCTGACCATTTTAATAGATTTTACTGTATGCAAACAACAAACCTTCACAAAGCCCTTCAATTTAGCTTTTTGAAATCTTTCAAAAAATGATTGTTCGAAGCTGAAAATTGGCATGCACACTCCCACATGTTAGATAAACATGCTTGCAAAGTGGTTTGGCATGAAAATGAACAGATCCAAAGTCATGATTTTTTACAATGTGCTCCTGGGGCTAATTTTACAACTGGGTTTTCTGAGTTTTGTATTAAATTTTTTGACATGGCACCTTCAAATCTTGAAAAAATTTGAAGGTTCCAACACCCTCTATCTCTCTCCCACTCTCTCTCCCTCTCCCTTTCTCTCAAGTCTCTCCCTCCCACCCCCTCTCTCTCTCAAGTCTCTCCCTCCTACCCCCTCTCCCTCTGTCAAGTCTCTCTTTGTCTCTCTCACTCACTCCCTCTATCTCTCTCCCACACCCTCTCTCTCTCTCACTCCCTATATCTCTCTCCCTCTCTCTCTCTGCCTCTCTCTCAGGTATCTCCCTCCCATCCCCTCCCACTCTCTCTCCCTCTCTCTTAGGTATCTCTCTCTCTCTCTCTCCCACTCCCTCCATCTCTCTCCCGTTGCCTCTATCTGCAAGTACTCCCTCTCCCTCCCACCCCCTCTCCCTCTCTCAAGTCTCTCTCTCACTCCATGTATCTCTCCCATCTCTTTATCTCCCACTCCCTCTCTTTCTCCTACTCTCTTATGTCTCTCACTCCCACCCACTCTCTCCCACTTTGTCTCCCAATCCTTCTCTCTCTCAGGTGTCTCCCTCTCATTATCTCTCCCTCTTCATCTCTATTAGGTTTCTCCCTCCCATCTCCTCTCCCTCCCTCTGTCTCTCTCAAGTCTCTCCCTCCTACCCCCTCTCTTTCTCAAGTTATCTCCTTCCCACCACCTCTCGGCTCTCTCTCTTTGTCAGGTCTCCCCTCCTGCCCCTCTCCACTCTCCATGGTCCCACTCCCTCTATCTCTCTTCCTCCCCTCCACTCTCCTCCTCCCTCTATCTCTCTCCCTCTCCTCTCTCTCAAGTATCTCCCTCCCACCACCTATCCCTCTCTCTCTCTCTCAAGTCCCCCTCTCTGTCACACCCTCTATCTCTCTCCCAATCTGTCTCCCACCTCCTCTCCCTCCCTATCTCTCTCTCAAGTATCTCCATCCTACCCCCTCTCCCTCTATCAGGTCTCTCTTTGTCTCTCTCACTCACTCCCTCTCTCTCTCCCACACCCTCTCTCTCTCCCTCTCTCTGGGGTTGTCTGGCCCCGCTCTCCCTCTTTCTCTCTCTCTCTCTCTCTCTCTCTTTCTCTTTCTCTCTCCTTGTATCTCTCCCATCCCTCTATCTCGAGTACTACCTCTCCCTCCCACCCCCTCTCCCACTCTCAAGTCTCTCTCTCTCTCCTTATATCTCTCCCATCCCTCTATCTCCCACTCCCTCTCTCTCCTACTCTCTTAGGTCTCTCCCTCCTACCCCCTCTCTCCCACTTTCTCTCCCTCTCCTTCTCTCTTAGGTGTCTCCCTCCCACCCTCTCTCCCTCTCCCTCTCTCTTAGGTTTCTCCCTCCCATCCATCTCCCTCTCTCCCTCCTACCCCCCTCTCTCTCTATGTCTCTCCCTCTCTCTTAGGTATATCACTCCCAACCCTCCCTCTCTCTCTCCCTCTCTCTTAGGTATCTCTCTTAGGTATCTCCATTCCACCCTCCCTCCCTCCCACCCCCTACCCCTCCCTCTCTCTTTCTCTCAAGTCTCTCCCTCCTACCCCCTCTCCCTCTCTCAGGTCTCTCTCTCACTCTCAAGATCTGACTGAATCCCTCTATCTCTCTTCCACTCCTCTCTCTCTCACTCCCTCTATCTCTCTCTCATCCCTCTATCTCCCACTCCTTCTCTCCCTCTCTCTCTCCCCCTCTCTCAGGTAGGAGGGAGAGACTTGAGAGAGAGTGAGAGGGAGTGAGAGAGAGAAAGAGGGTTGAGGGCTTAGGGTTGATTGTTGAGTGTTTAAGGGTTGAGGGATTAGGTTTGAGGTTAGAGGGTATTGGGTTGAGGGTACGAGGTAGAGGGTTCAAGGGTTTAGGGTTTGAGGGTTGAGGGTTTAGGGTTTAAGGGTACGAGGTAGAGGGTTCAAGGGTTTAGGGTTTGAGGGTTGAGGGTTGAGGGTTGAGGGTTTAGGGTTGAGTGTTTAAGGGTTTAAGGGTTGAGGGTATAGGGTTGAGGGATTACGATAGAGAGGGAGGAATGGATGGAGGGAGATATGGAGGGAGAAGTGGGATAGAGAGGAGAGAAGAAGAGGGAGGGACATATATAGATGAGGGTTGACGATCCAATGTTTAGGTTAGAGGGTTGATAATTGAGGGCATAGGGCTGAGGGTAGACAATTTAAAGGTTTAGGGTTTAGGGTATAGGGTTACAGTTTAAGGGTAGAGGGTTTAAGGGTTTAGGGTTTAAGGGTTAAGGGTAGAGGGTTTTAGGGTTTTAGGGTTTAAGGGTTGAGGGTTGAGGGTATATGGTAGAGGGTTTAGGGTTTAGGGATTAAGGGTTAAGGTAGAGGGTTTAGGGATTATGATTTATGGTTTAAGGGTAGATGGTGTAGGGTTGAGAGAGAGGGGGGGTTGAGGGTAGAGGGTAGAGGGTTAAGGGTAGAGGGTAGAGGGTTTAGGGGTTTAGGGGTTTAGGGTTTAGGGTTTAAGGGTTTAAGGGTTTATGATTTAAGGGTTGAGGGATTAAGGGTTGAGGGTTGAGGGATTAGGGTAGAGAGTTTAGTTGAGTTTAAAAGGTTTTAAGGGTTGAGGGTATTGGTTTTAAAGGTAGAGGGTATTGTGTTGAGGGTAGAGGGTAGATGGTAGATGGTTTAAGGGTTTGGTTTTAAGGGTTTAGGGTTGGCGATTTAGGTCTCCCATCCCTCTATCTCCCACTCCCTCTCTTAAGTCTTCCCTCCCACCATAACTGAATAAATCTCTCCCTCTCAAGTCTCTCTCTCTCTCTTGGGTCTCACTCCCTCCCATGCTACCTAGACTAATCTATGTCACTCCAATGCCCTATCTCACACTCCCTCTCTGTCAGGTCTCACTTACCTCCCACCCTACCTAGAAAATATATTTCACTCCAACCCCCTCCCCCACACTCCCCCTCTCTCTCTCTCTCTCTCTCTCTCTCTCCCTCTCTCCCTATTTGGTATTTTTGTATCTCTCAGGTCTCACCCCTCCCAAGCCCTCTCCCATTGTTAGGTATTCCCCCCCAATATAATTGGATAACTCTCTATCCCTCTCAATTCTCTATCGCTCTTAGGTCTCTGTCGCTACCACACTACTTAGACCAATCTCTCTCAATCCTATCACCTCTCTCTCTATCTCAAGTCTCACTCCCTTTATCTCTATGGAAGGTGAAGATTTCAAAACAACACATTTGATGCTCTCCAAATTCGGTGAGCGTCAAATGTTTTTTACGTTAAAATGATAAAATAGGGGTTGACCTCATGATTCAGGCCCACATGCTTTTGTATTTGTCTGGTTCAATGCTTTATCCGATTCAGAAATGCCTTTTTTTATGTAGTTGATTCCATGTTGTACCAATCTATGCTTGATCCATGACCTTTTTACCACCAATCTGCATGCTAGACAACGTAGAAGAAGAAATTTTAAAGTTTCTACATCATTTTACATTATCTTAGGTAATATATTCATTTTGGTAATATTGAAATGTTTATATTTAGTATATTTTTTTTGTTTTTGACAATATAAACTAAATTCCTTTAATGATTTTATTAATAAAAAACAACTGGACATAGAACTCAACATTGAATTAGATGGGAGTTGCATAAAAAAGTTTAATTTTTATGAGTTTGAAGAACAAAAAAATGTAAAACATGAAATTTACTTAACACAAATTTACTTATGAATTCTATTTGCATTGTTTATAGTAGTCCATTTCCAGCATGGCTAGTGGAATTCACTCTATTTCATGTTAGGTAGATGTTTATGTTGAGTTTTTTTTGTTTTGTTTACACAAATTTTAGACCATTCATTTGATGATTTTATTAATCTTCATTGTTACACATAGAATTCAACATTAAATTAGATGGATGTTTGCATGTTAAATTTTAAATTTTAGGAGCTTGAAGATATAAAATGGAAAACATGACATAATTGATTCAAATTCATCATTAGTGATGGTTGTGGGAAAACTTTTATTTTTAACTAATTTGAAAAAAAAATAGATTTCATCAATGTTAATGAAAGTTTCCATTAATTTTTTTGTTCCATAAAAAATTCACCTTCATCACATGTGCTTAAATAAATTCAAGTGAGTTGACATAGTTGTTAATGCAAGTTTCCATTCATTCATACCATTTACCTTTCTAATAAATTAAAAAAAGGGAAAAATTTGTGCAATTGAGAATGCTTATTATCTTTCTAAGCTACCTCATTGTCAAAGAAATAGTGAATAATTATAAGATATAGCATCACAAACCCTTCTTTGAATTCATCTTCTTCATGGCTTCATTGACAATCACAATGTGGTTTTGAGAACAATAAACACAAGATTCTCTAGTTTTCATTTAGGTGGCAACAACTTATACCCTAGGTTTGTGATGTAGAGCAGGGAGATAAAACCTTCAAAAATCACAATTAGATTAGTTTATGTAAGTGTGAATAAGTAAACAATAAGTAAACACTTCTTAATATGACATTATATCAAGAGAATTAATCAAACTAAGCTATTAAAAACTAAAAAGACTCTTGAAAGCGTCATATTTCTCTCTATCTCCAAAGATTTATCAAATCAAAATGGCTCTCAGATCGTGTAAGCACTATGATTGTTTAAAATGACAATTTGAAGAACGAGAATGATGCTAAATGCAGTAGACTAATCCTATATGATGATTACTAGTCTAAATTGACATGAAACTGATAAATGAAAGCTACAACAAACTAAATGCAGCCATGATTATGAATTAAAGCTATGATGATATTGATTCTATGGTTGATGCTTGATGCTTGATTGCTTTCCTGCAGAGTAAGATTGCATAAAATTGGGATTCTGGATCCTTTCTTTTTTGAATGAAGTTGTAATTATAGATTTCCCGGTAGTAGCTTTGCACAGGGGTAGCAAACAGAGGCTTGGATTCAATCTAGAGGATTGAATGGTGAGAGATGGAGGAGATGGAGAAGATTGGGGGAATTGTTCCTACCCATGAAAACACTAGGCAAGAAGATAGGAAGGATTGATGGAAGAGGATTGAGAGATGGATTTCCAATTTGTCTCCAAATCTTCCCATGAAGATTGAATCAATTAATTTAGACATAATTTAGACATATAATATCTAATTTGGTAGTTGAGGAAATAGAGGAATATTCTTTATGCTTTAATTTAAATATAGATTTATTTAAATTAGCAAAGAGGGGAATAAATAATTTAATAAAACAAACTATAGAAGTTGTTTATTAAATCAAAATAGAAGAAATATGATAATTAAACAACAAAGTATTTAACCTTTGTTTAATTTATTCAAATGATGTGATAGAATAAAATAGAGGAATTGATAATTAAATCAAACAAAGTATTTATTTTTGTTTATTTAATTAAGATGAAATAATAGAAGAATTAGAAGAATTTAAATAAGAATTTAAACATGAACTATATAAATAAATATTCTATTTATTTAATAGTAGAGGAATTTAGGATAATTAATCAAATAAATCATATTTAATTAATCAGATTCTCCAGACCAAATTAAGGTGTATACATTTTGCCCCTCTTTGAAGTGATGTGTTTACACATTGCTTCAAAGAAAATTTTGTTGCTATTGCTAGTATCGACGAAAATTTTTCAGTGTGCCCTAGACATGCCCCAAATATTGATTTTCAGGTGATTTATGATAATATGCCCCCTCGGGAGATAAATTTATGATGTTTTGATTTTTTTTGGATTTTCAAAATTTTATAATTTTGTGATGATTTTTCAATGATGTGATGCTAATTTGATGAAGATTTGATGATTAAATAATTTATCTCCTAATATTGATGGAGGAAATTTGGCCCTCGGGTTAATTCCAATAATCTTCCAATAAAATTAATTAAAAATGTTGAAAATCCCACAAAATTCCACCTTGAATAAACTTAATAAAAGGTTAAAAGGTCATTTTCATTAACATTTGTGCAATTGACTTTTGAAATCCTTGTGAGAGAGACATATCTGAGCCTCTTGGAGTAAGATGCTGATTCCCTACCACACCCACTGGTTTGAGCATGTACGACGTCACCAACACTCGACCGCTTACGGACCTCCGGTACGTACACATAATCCTTCTCGTACTTTGTGCAATTTTGATTTTCGTGCCCTTTTTTGCATTTGAAAATTTTAGTAGTTTTAGCGCTTCAAGCATGCACTTTAGCGCTTCACACTCTGGTGTAGCGCTCCTAGAAACTGTTGTAGCGCTTTGAGAATTAGTGCTTCTGTTAGATTTGTTAGCGCTTTGATAGGATAAATTAGCGCTTTACAACTAGTAGTGCTTTGATAAGATAGAATAACGCGTTTGTAGTTTAAATTAGCGCCTTGAGGGTTTAGCGCTTCAAGATATTATTTCGGTGCTTTGACCATCCGAAATAGCGCTTTGATTGATGTGGCGCTTTGATAGCGTACTATAGCGCTTTTGAGTGGTAAAATAGCGCTTCTGGTTTTTTAGCACTTTGAAAGTCTGTTTTAGCGCCTCTATGTGATGAAATAGTGCTTCAGATTTTTGAGCGCTTTGAATGCCTATTCTAGCACATCCAAGTCATGAAATAGCGCTTCTGATTTTTTAGTGCTTCGAATGCTTGTTTTAGCACATCCAAGTCAGATTTACAAAATATGTCAAATTTTAAACTTGATTTTGTCAATTTTGATTATGACCACTCTTCGGTTTGATATGATTTGATGATCTAAATAACCCTGATGATTGATTTTGATGATAGATAAGAATTTGATTATCCTCATGATAGGTGAGGAATAAAATCAATTTTGATTAACCTCATGATAGGCGAGGAATAAAATCAATTTTGATTAACCTCATGATAGGCGAGGTTGATTTTAAATAAATCGACCTCATGTAGGCGAAGTACAATTTAGATTGATAATGATGACCTCATGATAAATGAGGCTTGATTATATTTGATAGGATAATTGACATGTGATTTTTGACATAGTTTACTGATTTTAAAATATTTCATGATGATAGGAGCATCTGGGTAACCTCCAGATGTGAGAGCATTTTCCATGGACCTTTGATTTGATTCTATAGTTGACAACAGATGAGGTTCAGATTATTTCTCGATGTGGTCTTTCCTCCCTTCTTGACATGCCCCAGATTAGGATTAATCAGGGTCTCCTCATAGTATTAGCCGAGTGGTGGCACAGTGACCATAATACCTTCCACTTACCTATTGGCAAGATGATAGTCACTCAAGAGGACGTGTGACAGATATTACAGATATCGTTTGTTGGGAAGATTGTAGCATATGATTCACATGAGGCTGGTGGGAGAGATGCTCTCCGTAGAGTTTTTCAGGATAATCATATCGCAGGATTGTGTGTTCGGTGGCGTACGATGGCCGATGCTTATGCTACTTTACCGACAATGTTTGCTAGATTCATTGGAGGTTTCCTTTGTCTTGATCATAGGTCAAAGGGATTCTTTGTTGGTTGGGGCCATATACTTGAGAGCATGGTCATGTGTGGGACTAGATATGCTTGGGGGATGTGTATGCTGGCACATCTTTATCATGATTTACATTTAGTTGTATACTTGGGAGGACACAGCCTGTTAGCGGGGGTTACTTTGCTTCAGGTTTGGGCGTGGGAGCATTTTTCCATCACATGACCACTACTAGTACGAGATAGACCAACTAGGAGGCCGTATGTTTTCAGATACAAAGGTCGACTTATCTAGTTCAAGATGGGTAAGTTGGAGCATTGGAGGCACATATTGGATGATTTAGAGGCTGTCACATGGCGCCCATATCTAGATTGTGAGCATTGGGAGGAGAATGATCCAATTCATGGTTATTTGTGTGATTCGATGTACTTGATTGGCAAGACCCATTTTGTACTAGAGAGATTTTTACTGCGGAGAGTCTATAGACAATAAAATATTCTTCAGTGCATGCCTCAGGGCGTTGCACATTATGCCAGACGTTGGAGTGATACATCTGACTGGGGGCCATGTTTATCTTATGATACCATAGTGGATGGATACTGTGCTCTATAGCCTTCAACTTGGGACATGCATCAGGATATTGTAGAGGCACCAATGACTGCAGAGTATGCCCAGTATTTATCATTACATCCTTGTCCTTGGATTACCATTCTGGATGAGCTAGTACCACTACCCGTAGAGGAGGATATTGCGGAGGATCCAGCCGTAGCTATTGAGGTGGAGGAGGATATTGGTACAAAGGAGGATAGTGGGGATGATAGTGAGGCAGGTGGCAGTGATGAGAGCAACAGTGGGGAGAGTAGTAGTGATGATGGTAGAAGAGGGGTTGTGGCAGGCATTGTGGGTCCATCTTCTAGTAGGCCTCATAAGAGGCGAGCAGTGGAGAGACTTTCTTTAGACCAATAGCCACAGATTTCTAGCCTACAGGTGTAGATACCGATTTTGCAGGGTCAGTTTGTTCAGGCACAGGGTTTACTTGTGCAAACATAGACACAATTACAGACCCAGGTACAAGCTCATGCATAGGCTTTAGCACAGGTTCAAGGAAAGTTGGCAGCTATGCAGACACATGTTGCCACACTGACAATGGAGAGAGACAGTGCTAGGCAGATCACCGAGTAGGCACAGGGTACTGCCAAGACCTTGTAGCGGATAGCTGATGGTACATCTATTTCTGATTATATGAGGGAGGGTCTCCATCTCAGCAGAGAGGCAAAGTTCTATAGGAGCCGTTATTATGATGCAGTTCCTACTAAGTGGAGAGTGAGCTATGCCCCTTCTAGATTTGGTAGGACACATACCCAGATAGTTAGCGAGGGTGTGATGTAGCCTCCACAGAGAGATTCGAGAGATCTGAGAGATCCCGGGGCTTCTGGTGGGGGAGGTACTGGTCCTGTGATGCCTACACCATCTGGCAATAGCAGATCCTAGCTACTGCCATATGATTTTGTGACATACTTTTGAGATATGATGTATACTGCGATTCAACCAATTTTGATGATTTATCTTTTTCATTGCAGACTTCATTGTATACTTGACATTGATGACTATATGGTTTATATGATATTAGATTTTTATCTATCTATGATGGTCCTATTTATGATTCTATGATGGATGCATTTATTTTCAATGTTCTATATTGCATGTGATGATTCTAATTATAATTTTATGATGAATGCATGTATGTTGATGATATGCTTATGATGTTCTAATTAATGAATGATGTATGGATGTATGTTATCGACATATGGATGCATGATTTATTTTATTTTTATATGATGATGAATGTGGATGTAATGATGTGATGCTAGAAAGATGTATGTTCCTATGTTGATATGAATGTGAAAATAGATGATGTATTATGAATTGATGGAAATGCAAGAATATGATGTAATAATAAAATGATGAATGGATGTATGATGTATTTGATGTATTGTCGAAATAATTGGTGGATGGATGAAAAATGCAATGATATGATCTAGTTTTGAAATTTTCTCTTAGAACTTTTATATGATATGGATACAACATGATTTGATTTAAAATGTATGAATGATGAATAGAAAATTCCTTCTAATGTAAAAAAAAAATGTTGCTGCAACTACATGATTATGATGATGTTTTTGTTTTATGTCAAGTATACTCAGTCTTATTAATAGAAAAGATAATCATCGATTTGAATCCTTTTTATAACAAAACACTTTGCAGATGTAGAAATTAATGCAATCTAATTTTATTATGCAAAAACTATATGCATACTATTGAAATTTTAACAATACTTTTGTGCTTGATATCATCATAGAGCTTTTAAAATGTTGAAAGTGAGTATAAAAGTTAATGGTATATGTTAGACCAATGATGATCTGAGTACTACTTTCATGATTTTTGATATTGCAAGCGAACACAAGCATCAAGGTATAATTAAACTGAGATGACTTAAGCATTTCTTGTGTAAAATAGACAAAAATTAACCACTTTCCTATGTGAATTGGAATGTCATCCATGATATTTTCTAGAGCACTTCCCGCGACAATTCACACAGTAATGGTGATTAATTCATAGACAATAGACAAAGAAAAATACCATTCTCCTTCCTTGCTTCTCTAGTTCAATACATCATCGAGTTGCTCCAAAGAAAATGATAACCAAAAATCAAAAACAATGCATCTACCCTTAAAGTGTTTCAATCATTATTCAGATTAGATCATCCATCTTGATTTTGCGATATTTTTGTGATTTTCTAAGATTTTAGACCAAACCTAACCTACTGACCTATCCTAGGGGCCTCAGGGGCTGATCAAAGATTAGCCTTGCCTACGTTACACAAACAGAGACCACGTAGTTCGAATGACACTAACTCATGTTTTTGGTTTTGAATTTTTGAGACTTACCCTTTTGACTTATTTTTGGATTTTCTGATATGTTACGGATGTTTGATGAATTTTCCAATGGTGATTGATGTTTCCATGTTGCATTGTGTTTCAATCATCATTCTTGTTGCATTTTTTTGCCCATTTTGTTAAGCCTTGATGTTTTATTGTCCCTAGTGAGATTCAGATGTTGCCCCCAAGCCAGAGTGAGACATGACCATAATGATAATGGATGCAAAATGATAGTGAGATTTATGACCATGATATGGATCCCAATAGATGGTGAAAGCTGGTTAAATCACAAATAGCACCTGTTTCCAAGTTTTCACTATATGTTTTTATTGCACTTTAAAAAAAAATAAAAAAAATAATTTTTTTTTTTTTTGTATTTTCTGTTACTGAGACGCCTGTTTGCCAGGTTTTCATCAAGGCAATCATTTTTAGGATTTTTAAATTGTGCACTAGGTGATTCAGGTATAGAAATTTCTGAGATGGGTACTGTTGATAGGTTCATCAAAAAAATCCCCTTTTGATGTTGATAGTTGATAGGCTCCTAATCCGTACACTGATATGATAACAAAGGGACCTAGCCAGTTAGGTTCAAACTTCCCTTTCTTTTCTCCATCCTGCTGATTTCTAGGGTTCTCTTTTAGGACCAAATCGCCAACTTGAAAGACTCTAGGTTTTACCATATGATTGTAGCTTCTTGATATTCTTTATTGGTATGCCATGAGATGATTGACAACTTGTTGATGATGCTCATCCAACAGTTCTAGTTCTTGAAGCCTAGATACTCTATAGTCCTCATCTGAAATGATTCCTTTTAGTGACACATAGAGTGATGGAATCTCTACTTCAATGGGTACTATGGCCTCTGATCCATATACCAAGGCATATGGTGTAGCTCATGTTGGTATTCTAATGCTGGTTTTGTAGGCCCATAGTGCAGGATTAAGCTGAACATGCCAATCACGTCCAACATCGTCAACCGTTTTCTTGAGTATTTTTAGAATTTTCTTATTTGAGGCCTTTGCCTGACCATTTCCCTAAGGATAATATGGTGTTGAGAAATGATGTTGGATATGAAATTTCTCACACAATTCTTGGACATCTTGGTTTTTGAATGGTCATCCATTATCAATGATAATAGATTGAGGTATACCATACCGACAAATTATGTAATTCAATATGAATGACGATATCTATTTTCTAGTGATAGTAGTAAGAGGAACTGCTTCTATCCATTATGTAAAGTATTTTGTTGCTGTGATTATGAAGTTGTGTCCATTGGATGAAGATGGATTTATCTTCCCTACCAAGTTGAGTCCCCATTGAAAAAAGGGCCATGTTGATGTGAATGGATGTAATTCTTGAGCTGGTGCCTGGACCAAATTATTATGAATCTGACACTTTTGGCACTTCTTGACAAACTTATAAGACTCTTTCTCCATACATGGCCAGTAATACCCTAAACGAAGGAGTTTCTTTGCTAGAGTTATACCATTGGAATGAGTGCCACAAATACCTTCATGAACCTCATGTAAGGCTGTATCAAATTTGTTATGTTCTAAACATCGGAGAAGGGTACCATCTAGACCTCGATGATAAAGGATGTTGATGATTAAAATATGTCAAGCGGATTAGTGGATGAAGTTGTGTTTCTAGTTCCTAGAAAGATTGAGAGGGAGGATGTTGTATTTTAGGTAGGCATAGGTTTTCTCATAGACAGAGGATTCAATGGTATCTAAATGGCATATGGTATAGGATTCTAAACTATTGTAAGAAGGAATAGATACTTGTTCTACCATAAACTCATAATGACCACATTTCTCTAGAAATTGTAAAAGAGAAGCAATTGTCGCCATAGCATCTGTTGCTTTATTTTTTGCCCTTGGAATTTGGTCAAATTTGATATTGACAAAGTATTGTTTGAGATCATCGATCAACTGTTTATAGGGAATCAAATTTTCATCTTTCATCTAATATTCATCATTTACTTGATAAATGACTAATTGAGAATCCCCATATACTTGTAACTCTATGATTTTCCATTCAATAGCCACTTTGACTCCAATGATTAATGCCTCATACTCCGGCACATTGTTGGTGCGTTAAAACACCAGTCTATAAGATTTCGGGATAGTGTGTCCTTAGGGTGTAATGAAAAACATTCCTACACCATATCCGCTTTGTGTATATGATCCATCAAAGTAAAGTATCCATTGTTGTGGTGTTACTGTCAGAATGTCTGTAGTAGGAAACTCCATTGTCATAGGCCGATCATCTGGTAAAGGAGCTTCAACTAATTGTGCGGAAATCACTTGACTTTTGATGGATCTCCTCTCCACATACTGAATATTGAACTCACTCAAAAGCATGACCCATTTGGCCAGTCTATCTGTTAAAGTAGCCTTACTGAGTAGATATTTTAATGGGTTGATTTTTGCAATGAGCCTGATTGTGTGAGTCAAAATATAATGCCACAACTGTTGGGTAGAAAATACCACTCCCAAGCAAGATTTCTCAATGGAGGTATAATTTATTTCATAGCCATTCAAAGTCCTGCTGATATAGTAAATGGCTTGTTCCCTTCCATCATAATCTTCTTGTGCTAATAGTGCTCCTAAAGAAATATTCGTTGTTGCAATGTATAGTATTAAAGGTCTTCCTTCTATAGGAAGCATGAGAATAGGTGGTGACATCAGATATTGCTTTATTTGGTTGAAAGTTGTTTCACACCCTTGATCCTATTTGAATACAACATTCTTATGTAATAGATGATTGAATGGATGACTTTTTTCTGCCAACTGGGAGATAAATCTCCTGATTGATTGTAGCCTTCCCTGTAGTGACATGAGTTGACTAATGTTTATGGGTGGTGGCATTTCCATTATTGCCCTTACCTTTTTTGGATCTACTTCTACCTTTTTCTGAGACTGTGTATCCTAAGAGTTTTGTTGATGTGACCCCAAAGACACATTTCTTAGGGTTTAGTCTGACATTGAAATTTTCTAGCCTTGTGAAATTTTTTCCCAGGATATCCAGATGTTCCTCCCTAGAATAAGATTTAGCCAGAATATCAATTGACATAATTCTCCATAAAGGTGTGCATCATATCATGAAAGATAGTGGTCATTTCTCTTTGATAAGTTTCCCCTTCATTTTTCAAACCGAAGGGCATGACATTCCAGCAAAAGGTTCCCCATGGACATGTGAATCTAGTTTTCTCCTGATCTTCTGGTGCAATCTTAATTTGGTTGTATTTGGAGAAACCATCCATTATCGACAACATGGCATGCCCTGTTGTTAAGTCTATGATGATGTCAATATTAGGCAAGGGGAAATCATCCTTGGGGAATGCCTTATTCAGGTCCCTGAAATCTGTGCATATCCTAATACTATTATTTGGCTTTGATATAGGTACAATATTTGATATCCATTCAACATAGTCAATAGACCTAATGAACCCGACATCTAATAATTTCTTCATCTCAACCTTTACCATTAGTGAGATGTGGGGATGCATCTTTCTCGATTTTTTCTTTACCTGGGATGCATTAAAAGATTTGGGTCTAAACTTGGAATGTCGGTTTATGACCAAGCAAAGTTAATGCTTCTTTCTTCAAAGAATTTGATAAATTTAGGTCTTTCTTATGCTGTCATAGATTCTGCTAGATGTAAAATCTTTTCTCTTTCTTCGGTACCAATGTTTATAAATAGTGTAGGCTTCACCAGAACTAATGACCTTTCATGATAATGCTTTGGAAGAGTGTCAAATCTCCCATCTTTTAGTGCCTCAGAGAGGTTTTCACTATTGGATGTGTTCTTTATTTTTTATTTTTCAAGATCTAATGCTGCCATAGAATGGTTTTCACCATTAGATCCATTATTCTTGTTTTTATTTTTGCAACTAGAAAATTTGACACCCTCCTACCGAGTTGAGTCATTATGAGAGTTATGGATAGAAATTTTAATAGGTTCGTCACAACATAGGAAATTTACAATAGCATCGTCGTTTGCAAATATGGGTACATTTATGGGTTCAATGGGTTCCCAGTCAATAAGTTCAAGATGGACTAAAGGCATGAAGTCATCAGATTGAATTCGGTTAATGGCGGTAAGGGTTCAGACAGCTATTTCATCAAAGTTGTTATTAGGGATGTCGAGATCAATGATGGTACCCTCCTCAAGATTATCTAGTTCACTTGATGTCTATTCGTCCTCACTTGAGTCATCGACATTTTTTGATCCTAATACAAATGATCTAGACCCCGAGCTCTGTCCCTCATCACGTGTAGGAGCATATTGTTTTATGACATCAATTTGGATATCTATGTAAGATATATCGGAACATAGATCCCATTCATATTCATTAGAATCTGTTTCAAAGCTATCTCTTACCTGAAGGATTCTTTCAATTGCCTCCTTTTGTCATTTCTTGTTTTTCTTCTTCTGAGTAACCCAATCCCATCTTATCTTTTGAATGAAGATTAAGAGGTTGAATAGGTTCCACAATGCCTTCTTTCCTTTTTCCAACAGGTCCCTGTTCTTCATAACCCATTTTTTTCTAAAATAGCCTTCCCTTTGCCATACTTATCTATATTGATGTTGATGTTTGTTGCTGCTGATGTTTCTCCATCTTTGTATAACCAATCGAGGATAGCTTTGTCTTCTGATTCATCCTCTATAGTACCGGCTCTTACAAATATTTCCTCTAGAACTATGGCAAGTTGTGATGTTTGTTGTTTTATCATTGATGGTTGTCCATAAGTCTTTGGAGATGGCATCAATTATGAAAGATTAAGAGACTGCTTAATAGAATATTGTCCCATGCCTTTGTCTATTAGCTGGACTTGTTCTTGGAATTTTTGTGATAAAGAATTTTGGTGATCTTGATTGTCTATTAATTTAGTTTGAACAACACTTGTATCTTGTGATTTATCCTTTTTCTCCACCCACTTGGATATAATATTTGGAGGTTTTTCACCATCT
The DNA here is from genome assembly GCA_007115665.2 of Sequoiadendron giganteum. Taxonomy (NCBI): domain Eukaryota; kingdom Viridiplantae; phylum Streptophyta; class Pinopsida; order Cupressales; family Cupressaceae; genus Sequoiadendron; species Sequoiadendron giganteum. Next base: position 322,600,697 of record CM021101.1, on the reverse strand, counting down.
GATGAATTTAAAGTGCATGCTTCCCTATTGTGAGGCACAAAAGTGTCTTGAGAAGTTCTGAGTGTGTTACAATGTTGAGGATTGTTACTATCTACTGATATAGTCACCTCTTGTCCATTTATTGGAAATTTCAAGCATTGGTGATAGGTCAAAGGTACTGCCCACATTTCATGAATCCATAGAAGTCCTAAGAGTATATTGTAGGTTAACTCTTTTTCCAGTACCTGGCATGCTATATTTTTCATCATTGGTCCCACTTGAATGGGCAACACAATCAGTCCCTTAGTAGATATTTCTTCCTCATCATAAGCTTTTATTGTCATTTTCCTTTGGGAATCAATAGCATTATCTGAATACCCTAGTGCACAGATTAAATTTAAAGTACAGTTGTTCAAACTAGCTCCCCCATCTATTAGGACTCTTTTAACACGATGCTTGTGGATCAATACTTCAATATGGAGTGTGGTGTTATGTGGATGATTAAGGGACACATCATCTTGTTCAAAGAATGAGAGATAGTGTGGCGTGGTCAAATTTCCCTCCATAGCCTAGAATTGACAAACATCTAGGTTTTTGGGTACTGTGGTGGCAACAAGTGCTTGTTCTAAAACTTCCTTATGTGATCTGGTGATAGTTTAAGGAGTTCAAGTATTGATATTTGCACTGGTATTTTCTGAAGCTGGTCGACAATGTTGTATTGAATTGGAGGTGGAGTTGTTTTTTTAGGTGCAACTCCCTTTAAAATTACCTTGGATTGCCCCCTTTTCATTACATTAACCGGTTGATAGTTTTGTCTTTCCCTGATTTTTAAAACATTTATTTGATTTTCGGATATTTGTATGCTCGGGATTAGATCTAGGGGGATAATGTCACTAGTTTTGTTGTTGTCCATGTGATTACTGGTCCTAGTATCACTTTCTACTTTGGATAAACAAAAGATCATGTTATCGTAAACGTGATTGAAATTTTTTCCTTTATTGTTTGTAGAAGATGACTCTCCCTTGTCAAAATTTGGTAAAGGGTCTTTAAAGGCTATATGATCATTATTGTTTTGATGTCCCTCTACGCTTACCTTTTTGTTGTCAATCAGATCTTGGACTATATATTTTAATTCCATGAAATCATTTATCTTGTGTCCCTTATTGTTATGGAAGTTACAATAATCTGTGTCATTCCACCATGGTGGTTTGACTTTTGGATCTTAAAATCGTGCTTCTCGTGTAGTGATAAGATCACTTGCAACAAGCTCCTTCATTTCCAATTCCAACATTTGGCCTAATGGTGTGAATCGATGCTGGTTTGATGATTTTTGATACGTTTGTGGTTTTGATTCTCCTTTGTTCAAATTATTGTTTTGATTGATATTTGAATTGATGTTTTGATCACTGTTTTGGTTTGTCCTTGAAGTAGATGCTGTCAAGTTAAAAACTGGTTTTGCATTTTGCAAATCACTTGCGGTTTTGTTGATCCTAGTATTTCTGTTCTTTTGCCAAAATTTTGGTTTGTCATTGTTGGTATATTGATTTGAGGAGTTGGCGTTGTTTGATTTTTCATTGTAGTTCTTGATCACCCCTCGTTTTGCCAATGCTTCTTCGATTTTAAGGCCATTTTCAATGACCTTTTCAAATGTTGGAGGACATTCTAATTTGAGCCTATAGCTCATCTCATTCATCAAATTATCTATGAATAACTCCATCTTTTCTTCCTTAGGTATGGAGCGAGGATACCTAGCAAATAGTCTTCACCATTATTGTAAGAAAGACATGAATGTCTCACCTTTGTTTTCCTTCATGTTATAGAGATCCTTTATTGTGACATCATGTTGGATGTTAAAAGAATATTGTGATATGAACCTATTGAAAAGTTCTTCAAAAGTTCGTATACTTGGTTGCAATTTGGAAAACCATTCCATACATTTCCCTCCTAAACTTCTTGGAAATAACCTCATGAGGTAAGTTTCTTCTTGCACAAATTCTAAGCTCATGGTCTTGAATTCCCTTATATGGTTGATTGGATCTGTCTTACCATTGTATTTGTCATACTTTGGAAATTCGCAGTGTCTAGGGAAAGGTATCATGTCGACTGTTGGGTCAAAAGGATAAGGAAAAATGTCCTGTAATGCATACCTTTTTATGTTTCCCTTTGTCATGTCTTGTATTTTTTGTTGTAAGTTTTGTATTAAGTTTGTTAAGGCAATAAATGGATCTACACCTTGTGTGTGTTGTGGTATTTCGGTTTCACTTGTTCTAGGTGCTTCTTTCAAGCTATTGACATCGAAGTCTTTGGGAAGTTTGGAACCTGATTCAACTAGCATTAGGAGATATTTTTCCATGTCTTGCTCTAAGATCTTTTCCATAAATTTATGGAATTTTGGATCTTTTTGTGTTGTTTGTATGTCTTCTGCTGTTATTTCATTCTTGTCACTTTGATGTAAGCTATTCCAAAGATTTTCTTCTGCCATGGTAGTTGATGTTTCAAGTTATTTTTCTAAGAGCCTCTGTTTTTGTAACCTAGTGAAGATTGGCATACAAATGTTTTATTTTTCCTACCAAACTTTTGATCTTCTATGTTGGAAAAATGTCAAGTGAATTTTTAACAAAGTCAAATAGGATGATATATCTTATTGATAAGACTAGGTTAAAAATCTGATTACTATGCCTTGTTTCATGATAGTAGGATGATAATATCCTGATGATGAAACTTTAGCTAAATAACCAAGATTTTGTTTTGATTTACCTGACACTTTATGGTTTGCAAGATCTAAGTTTCAGTTGAAAAGATAGTTAACCTGTAGGAACCTATCCGTTTATGGTTTCTAGACAGTGTCTATGTTGAAAAGATACTTCTGATTGACAAAATTCTGTGTTATAGCTGTTAACTAAACTAGCTGATTTGTTTGTAAGCTCTCTATTTTTTTGTTGTTTTTGGAAGCGCTAAAACAAAGTTTAGAAGTGCTAAAATAGAGCGCCGAAGCACTATTTCATGGAAATGCTAAAACCGAGCTTGCAAGCGCTATTTTGTGAAAGGCGCTAAAATAGAAGTTAGAAGTGCTATGATATTTGATCGAAGCACTATTTGGATGAAAACGCTAAAACATAATACAAAAGCACTATGACAGTACTCCGAAGCACTATTGGATGGAAGGCACTAAAACAAAATGTAGAAGCGTTGCAATATTTGATTGAAGCGCTATTTTGTGGAAGCACTAAAATAGTGTTCAAAAGAGCTAAAATAGACCTTGGACGCGCTATTTTGGATTTCCTTATTGCAAAATTTGATTTGGCCTAGTGGAATATTCTATCATTGGTTGTGGGATGGAGGACTAACATATGGGTTGACTATGATTATGATGTTGTGTAAGAGCTCTCCTTTGGAAAATGTCTTGTGAATAAAGAGGTTATAAGGCGTAATCACCAGTATAACCTCTAACAAAATCGTGATACCTATGTATGAAGGTTCTGTGGTGAAGCAAGATATTTTGACTCTGATACAAGAAACGTCTTTTTCTCAAAATATTTTGGTAACCAAGTGGTCTCTTGGGTTTCTTGATTTTAACGGATTTTTGACAAACTTTTTGGATTTCCAACCTCAAATCATGAATTTTTCTAACTTGACTTGGTTTGTGGTTTTCAGGATGATCTTTTATCTAAGTTACAATGATTTGAAAACATAGCAAGCATATTGTAGAATAGTTGTCTTTTATCCTAGAATCTAAATAGATAGTGTATGTCCAAGAACCACAAATGGTCCCTATTAATTTCCACTGGTTTGTTCTAACAAAAATACACTTCAGATAGACTCACTCTTAAGGTCAAAAAGGTCATCGTTATACTCAACAACCCACATCTTAAAATTGTGTTGACTCACACATTCGTGTCACCCCCTAGAGGGCGCCCGTGTTTTTGTCATTTCTAGGTGCGTACTCAAAGTTGGATTTCTCGTCCCTTGAGAAAACGGTCCTTGGAAATTATATGGTGAGTGTCTTGGGGGAAGATTCTTCCCTCCCCTTGCACTATGAGTATTAATGTCTGGTTAAATGACTCAGCTGGATACTATGCTATGGTTCTTAGATAGGGTTTCCATGCAGTGTGACAAATGATAAACTCCCTCAGGAGACCTCCCAATCTTTAGAACAATTTTTTTAGGGATGGTTATCTTGCACACTACCATCGAGTTGGACTTTCATCAACAACTCACATTTGTTTAGAGTGGGTTGGAATCCTTGGCTTTAGGCATTCCCACTTAGGTTGTTCCTGTAGGGTGAGTACTTTTTCCCACTACGGCAGGCCTTCTAAAGGTTTTAACAAAAGCATAAAATTGCATGAAAATAAAGGATGAGTGTGGAATTTTGATCACCCAGTTAAGGGGAGAGAAGAAGCCTATTCACCACACAAGAACAATAATCAATGATTTATTTTTAAAACCCAAAAAAATAAATTTTGCTATTCTATGTGAAGATTTTGCTTCACAAAATTCATGGTGTCAATTTTAATTGATATAGAAAAATGTGTGATGCCTATCCTAGGATTGATAAATTTTAAATATAGTGACTACCCTAGGATTGCTTCTTTTTAGTCCAAATACATCAAAATAAAATTCTAGCCGTGGTCACGTCAGGTCCAGATAAACAGTTACAGAAGCGTTGAAATAGAGAATACAAGTGCTACAGTTTACAACAGATGCACTATAGTCGAAAGAGCTGAAACATAGATCCAAAGTGCTATACTTTTCCACAGAAGTGCTATATTAGATGTGCTAAAATAGTTCATGGAATCGCTATAGTTTACTTCCCAAAAGCACTAAAACAACTCTCAGATGCACTATAGTTTTCTGGAAGCGCTAAAATAGATCATGGAAGTGCTATAGTATTTGTCGAAAGCACCAAAAAAACTATCGCTCACGCTAGATTGAACATGCAAGAAACTTGTGCGACAATTTTCAGAAACTTTTTATGAAATATGGGGTTATGCCCCATGGTGGGCACCAAATTGTAAGTGTGAATAAGTAAACAATAAGTAAACAGTTCTTAATATGACATTATATCAAGAGAATTAATCAAACTAAGCTATTAAAAACTAAAAAGACTCTTGAAAGTGTCATATTGGTCTCTATCTCCATAGATTTATCAAATCAAAATGGCTCTCAGATCGTGTAAGCACTACGACTGTTTAAAATGACAATTTGAAGAACGAGAATGATGCTAAATGCAGTAAACTAATCCTATATGATGATTACTAATCTAAATTGACATGAAACTGATAAATGAAAGCTACAACAAACTAAATGCAACCATGATTATGAATTAAAGCTATGATTCTATTGATGCTATGCTTGATGCTTGATGCTTGATGCTTGATGCTTGATTGCTTTCCTGCAGAGTAAGATTGCATAAACTTGGGATTCTGGATCCTTTCTTTGTTGAATGAAGCTGTATTTATAAATTTCCCGACAATAGCTTTGCACAAGGGCAACAAACAGAGGCTTGGATTCAATCTAGAGGATTGAATGGTGAGAGATGGAGGAGATGGAGAAGATTGTGGGAACGGTTCCTACCCATGAAAACATCAGGCAAGAAGATAGGAAGGATTGATGGAAGAGGATTGAGAGATGGATTTCCAATTTGTCTCCAAATCTTCTCGTGAAGATTGAATCAATTAATTTAGACATAATTTAGACATATAATATCTAATTTGGTAGTTGAGGAAATAGAGGAATATTATCTATGCTTTAATTTAAATATCTTTGATTTATTTAAATTAGCAAAGAGGGGAATAAATAATTTAATAAAACAAACTATAGAAGTTTTTTATTAAATTAAAATAGAAGAAATATGATAATTTAACAACAAAGCATTTAACCTTTGTTTAATTTATTTAAATGATGTGAGAGAATAAAATAAAGGAATTGATAATTAAATCAAACAAACTATTTATTTTTGTTTATTTAATTAAGATGAAATAATAGAAGAATTAGAAGAATTTAAATGTGAACTATATAAATAAATATTCTATTTATTTAATAGTAGAGGAATTTAGGATAATTAATCAAATAAATCGTATTTAATTAATCAGATTCTTGAGACCAAATTTAGGTGTATACAGTTTCAAACAATCTTCAATCTCAAAAACCTCAATTCAATGCTCAATTGACCAATTCACATTCACTTCCTTGTAGCATTCACAACAAAGAAAATTATTCATTTCTTCTCAAAGACAACTCAAACCCACAAACCCTTGACCTTTTTAGACACTCATTAAGGCCTTCAAAAACATATGTCAAAAACACACTAGGTCACTTTGGACAAAAATCACCAAAACAGTGCTGCTACGCTGCCCCAATTGGCCAATTATGCCACTTTTACAAAGCATCATACCTTCAAACTCTTCTCTAGTCCCAATTCTATTTTCATAGACCTTCACCAGCCTACAAAACTTTAGATTCAAAATATTTTAGTCACTCAAACCCTCTCTAATGCATCTAAATGCTAAACCCTTGCTTTAGGCCTTTCTATGCTTGAAACAAGGAGGGTTTATTGAAAATCAATGTTACAAGCCTCTAGCCACTTTGCCAACTCTTCAAACACACTCAAATATGTCTTCCCATGTTAAAAAAATCAACTCCCTTCCTCTACCATTGTTATTTCACCAAACTCCCATTATAAACCACCATTTTGAAGCCAAAATTCACCCAAATACCCCTGGGGCAGCATCAAAACTCCATGATATCCATTCCCTACTCAAAATCCCTACTCTAACATCTTACCATACGGATATGTAATTAGCGGTACAGATATGTTTGAAAATTTATGCATTACTCACTTTTCTTGTAGTATGGAGGTAGATGTATGTATGAAAAATGTTGTAGCATAGACATGTTTGATAATTCCAAAGAACTCGCTGCCTTTTTTCATAAAATGATTTGGTGTGTTTCATATTTAATGCAATGTAATCGACGATATCAATATGTTTCATAAAATATATTACTTACTTTTGTTCTATGTGTGTTTGTGGTTCTATGTGTGTCTGTGAACATGTAGCATTCAACGTCATGCTGAGGAAATGACCAAAGCCTCTAACACTGGAAGAACATGCAATTAAAAATGCAAGGAATAGAGAATCACAAAATGTAGCTCATGAAGCAAAGGAATTGCAGCCCATATAACAAGAAATTCCCGTGCAATCTAAGAGAGATGTCAAATTGAAAAAACAAAGGGCACGAATGAGGAAAGTTCGTGGAAGGATAGGAATGGATAAAAAAGTTGGGGGCACATCATCAACCATTGGTGAAGTTCAATGCACATCTCCAGTTGAAGACACATTGGCAACAACATGCGGTTTTTCAAGTACATTGGAAATCAAATCTCCAATTGAAGACACACCATCAACAACTTTGCGTTGTGAAAGTACATCAACAAACACATCTCTATTTGAAGGCACTCCATAAATGACATCTCAAGTTGGAGGTACAACATCATTTACATGTCAATCTCAAGGTATGCCATCAATTGCATCTCCGATTGAAGGTACACGATCTATCCCCGATGTTGTTGACCTTCCTAATGTTGACACAAATTTACATTTGAGAAATCCTCCTAGAGTTTTCCATAGAAAACCTACATTTTTGATTGATATTGATTCCAATGTTTTGAAAAGGATGCCTAATAAGATTCCAAAACATACATGACAAAGATATGCACAGAGGATATGGAGTTTATTTTTTGTGAAGCTAAATGAGGGTGGAAGATGCTAACTATTTGTTGAAATGATGAGGCAACTCAAATTTAGGCCCAACATGAAGGCTCTTGGGCTAAGAGTTTCGAATGACTCAAGTGAAAATTCCATTATAAAGAACTTGATGAGTGCATATGAGAGTGTGGGTTCTACCTCACGCACAAAGGATAGTTGTGCGACATGATGTGTGATGACTGTTGATGGTGAAAATGACACAAACAACATTAAAAAAAATATCTCTACTCTATTTCTCCTGAAAAAGAAAGGCAACATATAGTAGCCTAACTCCCAAGGTCCTAGTAGTTGGTTCTCAACTATCTGGTGTCATTCAGTTGGTCCATGCAACTATAATATTCAAGGGGCCTTTTCTGGTAATAAGGAATGCAAGCAATGACAGATTCATCAATCTGTATTTAACAAACATGGGGTTTTTAAATAAAAGAAAAAAAGATAGATCAGGGCATACATCAGTGAAACATGAATAAAAAATTATCTAATATCTAGACATATATTTTCAATAATGAATGTTCCTCCAATAGATCAAGAAAACCATAACATGATGCAATTTATAGGACAATCCATACTATTGCATGCATCTATGGTGCTTAATTTAACCATCACAATCACACATCATAAATATTGTAAAGATTCCAAAAGAACAAACTCTCACTCATTGCTAAAATCATAGATCAACAGAATTTCAACAATTCAATCCATAGATAACTTAATGAAATAATCTTTAAATCTGGTTCCTTCTAATGATTTTCATGGAATACAGATAGACTATGATTCATTAACCTTATCTAGTAAACTCAATTCCAACACCATATTGCATAAAAAAAACCTGTATTTGTATTCAACTGTAACTAATAATAACAAAGTGTCTTTTCAAAGCTATAAAATTCCCATCTCCTACTATCAGGAGGCCAATTCTATTCTCATTAGCCAAACTTTACAATATGATACCCTACAGGTATATATAGATGTACAAAATATGAAGTCCTCTCTATCTAAAGTCGAGATCCACCTTTGTAGGAACTTAAATTTTCTTGGAAACTCATATCAATTGATCTCTAGTTCCCATATTGATCATCTAGTAAATTGGAGAGAAAAAGAGAGGAGAAAAGAAAGCCATGCGCCCATAAGACTATCAGTCATGCATGTGGAGTTTTCTCTAAAGTGTACTCATCATAACTAGAGAAGACTTGTTGAAGCATATCCAAATCTGGTCCATCAATCCAACTATCTTCGAACTTGATCCTCTTCAATTCAGCAACAACAAACCCTCTCATGTCTCTCAACCTTTCCAACTCCCTTCTAGCAGCCCTTACCTCTTCTCTAATATCCATCAATAGATCCAACAAAAAATCTTCTCCATCATCTCCCTTTTGTATGACCTCTTTAAGTCTACCATTCCATTTCTCTTTTAACTAACTTAAAGGCAGGCCTTCCTTCACTGGTATATCAACATTCACTAGAATAACAATAACAACTTCTAGTTCATCAAGCTGTTCATTTAGATCCTTGCTAGAATCTTGAACTTCATTCTTATGTTTGTACAAAAAGTCAGCTCTAAACCAGATTATGCTGGAGGTATTTTCCAAGAAATCTGTGTTATCCTCTTCAAGGATTGACTACTCCAGAAGAGTAGATTTCGGCAATTTATTGATCTCTTTTAGCTTCTGGATATACCTTGTATACTCCTCCTCTTGTTCTCCCAATGCTTTAGCATGCTAACTCATTTCTTCCATTAATTTCAAAGCTTTCTCATGAACCTCATAACTACTTCCTAGTAGCTCACATACTTCTTGATTAAGCTTGTCAGTCTATCTATCCATCATCTCAGCCTTACTCCTTATCTGTACCAAATCATCCACCTCTCTCTTGCTAAGAAAAACTGGTGTCTCTATGGTGGTAATTTGCTGTGACCTCAGAGCAGAAACATTCTTCAAGAAGGTGTGTAATTGATACAATTGATCCTTAAGCTCATCCTTGATTTGGTGGATGATGCTACCACATCAATTAAATTTATTTGCTGATTTCTTGCGGGTCTTCCCAAATTGACCGTGCCCAACTGGTAATCAGTTAGTTGCATATCTCCCACATCCTTATCCACCACTGGTATTGCACTTTCAGCAACAATTTCTCCTCCTTCAATGAGTCTAGTGGAATGCATAATTTTAACCTTCTTCTTGGGTCTTTCTTTTTCAATCTCTTTCATCATGTCATCCCAATTAAGAGGTTGTGAGGGTGTTACTGGCCTCTTTTGAAGATCAAGTTTTAACCAAGTGGGAGCACTTGGAGTAGTGGCTATTACAATAGAAGAAGAAGCAGCAGTTGTAGAGGATAATGACTATAGCATATTAACCTTAACTTGAGGATCGACCTCTTGTACATCTTGTTGTTCTTGCTCTACATTTTCTTGTGCAAGCTTTTCAGATTCTTCCTTGTCCTTTTGTTCTTGCATCTTCTTGTCTTCTTGTTCCTTCTTCAATTTTTCCTCTTCCAACCTTTTCTCCTCAAGTAACTTGTTTTGCTCTTCTTCCAATGCTTTAAGTCTATCTGAGACTTCCTTTTCCTTTTGTAGCTGCTTGGCCAACTCCTCAACATCTTTCTCTTTTTATGTGCGCTCTGCTTCCTCCTTCTTCTTATAGGCTTGTTCAATTATTTTAAATTTAGCCTCAAGTTCTTCTCTCTCCCTTTGCTGCTTAGATTTTTCCTCTTCTAGCTCATGGATTTTCTGCACCATTTCTAGCCTATCATTGTCTTCTTTGGTCTTGAGCTCTTGCTCCTTTTGCCTTTGTTGTTTCAGAACTTCATCAACTCTTAGCTTAGCTTCCATTTGTTGTTCTTGAAGTAAGGCATCTACTTGTGCCTTAGCATCTATTGCCTTTTGCTTCTCCATTGCTTCTGCATGTGCTGTATCATCCGAAGCTTTCTTTGCTTCTTCAAATAGTGCCCATTGATCTTCTTCAGTTAGCACATGTTTCATTTCTAGAGACATCTCCTCTTGCACATCCTTTTCTGACAAGGTCTCATCAGAATCTGTTTCAATATCATGGATATCCATCTCCACTTCCTTTCCCTTTAAGGTTTCAACTATGTCATGGAGAGTCCCCTTAGGCATTTCTTCTCCTTGTTGCTCTATAGGAAGGACTTGGGAAAATGATTCACCCATTACTGGTGTTGAAGCCATAGGTCATGTTGAGACATCCTCCTCATGTACTCCAAACAAATCTTGGGTCGGGGCTTCAAGCTCAAATTATTCAATATCTGAAGGGAAGAATTCCAAGGGTTCCTTGGGAGGCATTTTCCTTTTGATTCTCTTATATCCTTTCCCTTTCTTAGGAGCTGGACCCCCAGGAGTTTTAGCTCTAAGAACAACCTAGTGGATACTCCTATCCAAGATTGGTCTCCCTATTTTCTTGATGTCAATTGTCTCCTTAGAATCCCAATCTATCGGGTCCAAATTCTTGGTACCTATGTTCAATGCTTCATATGAAGGATCCAATACTACCCCATCATCTACTAATGTATCAGGAATATCATCTTTGACCCCAAATTCTACCATAAGTGAGATAGGTAACCTCTCATAATTCCTCTTCCTGAGGTCATATTCATCCTGAAGATCACTCCAAAGGTCCTCCAACAGGTTGAAATGCCTGTCAAAGACTGAAGCCAACAAAGCATTCATCATTTTCTTTGGATCAAAGTGCCTTCAGGCAGTATATAAGCCCAACTTCAAGTGTATCAACTCACTAAAAACTACCTTAGCTCCCACAAGGTGTGGGCAGCTATACTCACCCAATTGCATGGGGAACTTGTGACAACCTGGTTTATGCTTCATCCCAAACCTGGCATTGACCCCCAAAGCCTGATAAACAAACTCCATCAAAACCATCCTATTGCTGCAACACCTAGGGAGCAAGTGAGGAGGACCCTCAAACCCAACCAGCCTGAAATAAGTAAACTTGGGGTATTGGATATACCAACACCCCCATTCTGTAATAAATGCCATGGCCTTCTGGCTTAATCTATACCTTGCATCTCCATTAAGCTGGTTAATAACTACATATAAAAATGCATCATTAACTCTTCTAAAACATGTCTTAGACACAGATAGGGATAGCTGGTCATAGTGGTCCCATACTCTCTTCTGTCCATCAACTTCCCCTAACATCCCCACTCTATTTAACCCTGGAAAGATGCCTCCTCTGACTGCTAAATAGATAACATAAGAGATCATAAAGAAGCTCTTAGTTTCCCTTATTCTGGTTAGCTTATCATGTATGGTATTCAAGACAATCATAGGCCAATCAAACTGCTGCTTGCCATCAAAGATTGTCTGAATGAATGGAAACATCCATTCCTTGAAATGAAATGCATCCCTCTTTCCAAAAACTCTAGACAACATCATTATAAGATCTGATACCTCCTTGTAAAATTCTACCCTCTTTGGCTAATATGAGAGCTTTATTAGGGACTTCTTCTTCGTTCTTAACCATTTCTTGTTTAAGTGTGCCCTATTGGTCTCTTTGTATTTGCTATATATCTCCAAAGCCTTTGCTTCATTCAACTGTGCCAGGTTCTTCAAATCAGGGACACTGAACATAAGTTGAAAAATTTGAGGAGTTAGGTCTATGATCACATTATCCTGTGAATTGACACACTATCTGGTGGCGAGATTATAAGCTCCAGCTGCTGTCATTATCAGTTCTGAGCATTGGATGGATAGAGGAAACATAGTGATGTGAGCCAAACCAGACTCAACTATTCTTCTAGTTCTCCTTGTTACATCCTCAGTAAATGTTTATGAGTACAACTCCTTGTAATTGAATGGGCCTAGATTAGTGTCAGTTATATCAGCCCAATCAAATTCCACCTTGCTAATAGTGACAACAGGACCCCTATGGTTATACCTGAAGGTATAAGGATGCTATTCCGGTTTAACCTTCTTAGGCTTAGTTGATGCCTTCAAAGTTTCTATAGGCTAACTCCTCTGAGCAACTTCTCCTAATATTCTTGACATTATTTAATCTTCCTGCAACAAAACCTTAAATTAGATCCTTGAACAAATATAACAAAATATGCTTTAAGATCTTACCCTTCTTATATATGTTAGAGGCAAAACCAGGCATAAAAAATTCTAAATAGTCTATTTTAAAACATTGCCGGGATCGAAGTCAAAATAGTTATTGAGACTATAGTAATAACAAGGTGGGACCATAGTCAGAGTTGGAATGATAACCATAATCAAAATCAGAATGAAAACCGATTTGGTTCCAGGAAGATTTTCTAATTTTATATTCAGTTTCAGTTTTAGCTCCGGTTGAGTTATCAATATTTTGAAAGCCCGCTCCTTACTATAAGCAGAGTCAGAGATGGGATGGAAATGGAATTGATACTTTCTACAAAATGAAATTCAAGATCAAAATCGATTCTGATCCCACTTCCGCTTAAAATAACCATGACATCATAAGTGATTTCAACAGGATGATAAATAACATCATGATTTAAGAACTAGGTCATATCAAAATGAAAGGGGCTTAAAAATAACCTATATAAGACCATACCCATATGACCATGAGGAAACCATAATAATTAGGGCATCATATTTAAAACAAAAATGTGCCAAAACCCTAATTCACAAACCCTAGATTTCAAAAATTTAGGGCACAAATTCAACCTTATTCAAACTAATCAGATTAATGTACAACCAGATTCCTAAGACAAACTGTAATTTATCAAACCCTACCCATTGTAAAAAAATATATTAATCTACCATTAAAAACCTAGGGCATCACGATACAGTCACGATTAAAACATGAAAACGACTGTGATAAAAACAAACAAACGAGCAACCAAAACGCAAAAAAGCAAAACAAAAACAAGAACACAGAATGAAAGAGAAGAAACATGAAGAACATGAACTCACAAGATAACTGAGAGTCACAAAATCATGAGAAACCAACAACCACACAAAACGAAAAAAACACGAAACAAAACGAAAGAGAAGAACAAAAACCCTACCTCAAACACAAATAAATAGGTTAACCCTCTGAGATGATTCCAAGCGTGATTATCTCCCTTTCGATTGAATCACATGTCCAAATGCTCCACTACAACTTTACTTCACTCTTGATCCTTTAAAAAATGATAATAACTCCCAGTTAATCCCTAATTAAGGTTAAAACTACAGCTTCATGCGTGCATGGCACCTATAATCAATGCCATAAATGCGGCAGATCAGAGTCAGAACTACAGAGGGAACTGGCACATTACTGCAGTATGACTTCAGTAAAGTCAAACATCAAAAATGGTGGGAGTGGAATCAGAGTGGGAATTGATTTAGAAACTTTGTCCAACTTTGAATCCGGTTCCCATTCCGGCTCCGGTTCCGCCAACAAAGAAGAAAACGAAACAAAAAGTCAAATAAAAACACAGACAAAAAATGAGAAAAAACAAAAATAAAACCTAAGTTTAAACAAAAAGACCAAAAGGTAGAGGCAGAGGCAGGATGAACCTTTATTTTGAAACTATGAATGACTTCAAACTTAACGTCCATTCCGGCTCCGGCTTCGACAAAGACAAAACCAAAAGCCCACAAAAAGAAAAGATCGTCGGGATGGGGATCAGAACCGATCTTTGAAACGAGTTCCAAAACCCGATTTAGTTCTGGTTCCGGTTCCAACAGAGACAAAACCAAAGAAAAACAAAGTAGTGGAGAAGAATAACTCCAAACTTTGTTTGGAAAACAAACAAGGACGAAAAAAAAGGGGGGACCCATTTTGACCAAGGTAAAAGGTGGGGTGGTTATGCAAGGCATAACAATGACAACAACACTCTTAAGTAGTCAAACAAGGAACAAGGTGAACCTTACAAAGGCAAGTAAGTCTTTGAAAATAAGTAGATCATCTCTAATGAGAGCAAAAGGAAGGCGTGAAAGAGTGGAGAATCCAAATAGCAATGAGTTATGGGCATTCTCGGGTAGAGTGCCACAGAAAGATAAAAGAATTACTCAAGGCTTGAGATCTTTAATAGTGAATTATTGGAAGGATAACACAAGGACCTATCCTAATCAAAGAGATGTTGTAAGAAGGAGAATTGGTAGTAAAATATGTGAGCCACATCTAAAGCATTATTTGGATAGCACTCAAACCCATTTTTTTGCTGATTTTGTATAGAAGTTTCCTGAAATTAAAATATGTCAAAGGTATTTTGAAATGCTAAAGAATTTTTATGTAAAAATAAATCACACATGCACTACTTATTGCTATAGAGTTCATATTGAGTTTTCTAATCATTATGATGTTTATTGACATATATGTGTAGATATGTATACTGACAATGTTTTGCAGGAATGTAACATAAGGCCTCCTCCTAAATCCTCAGGGGAATTTTTATCTTCCATTTTATGTGAAAGAGAGGATGGTCAATTTTTTTATAAGTCATGTTTGGATGGCACATGTGATCATTGTGGTGGCATGCAACATTTTCCAATTTTCCAATACATGGCTAGTACACACACAATTGGAGACAAAATTTTGGAATTTGGAAAATATAAGACAATGGCATACAGTCTAAAAGATGGGAGAGAAGCAAATAAGTGTGAATTGGTTGGTGATAAGATTACAGTGCATCAGTTTATAGGCATTTTCCATGATCAGGTGGTGTATGAGTATGCAAGGAATACACACAGAGCTCAATGGTTGGAATCAAAGTTCAAGTTATGCAAGGACACATTTCCACATTGTAGCATCATTTCAGTTGTTGAATTCATTGAGAACTACACACTACAACCACATAACGAGGTGCAATCACAATACTACAACTCCACGTAGGTTGCTATATTTGTGCATATATCATTCATTCATGCATATGATAGTACAAAGGAAAATAAGAAAGTATTGTGGGAGTATCACTTTTACATCAGTGATGATCACACACATTCTATAGAGTTTGTGCAAGGTTTCTTTCAAATGTTCTATGCTGATTTGGTTAGCAGGGGCATATCATTCAGTCAACATATCATATGGTCAGATAACTGTACATTACAATTCAAGAATGCCAAAATGTTTTAATGGTTGATTAGGATGCATAGGATCAGTGGTGTTCAACATATGTGGAACTTCTCAGAGGCCAGGCATGGAAAGGGGGAGCATGATGGAGAAGGTGTATGTATCAAAAGAGCCCTAGCATGAGAAGAGTTAAAGTACATAGATAGTGTAAAGTTGATAGATGCAATATCAATTGTCCGATGGTGCAATCATGCAATGGGTTCAAGTAGTGAAGGTAATTCTTTAGTTCATAGATTTTTTCATTTAGTAGATAATACTAACATTGAAAAATATGAGGATTGTTGTACACTAATAGGATCGAGCGAGCTACACTCTTTTAGAAGCTCCAATGCAAGTAGTTGGACTATCCATACATGAAAGATGGCATGTTTTTGTCCTACATGTACAATTCAAGCATGAAATGATTGTGAGTCAATAGAGTGGGTTGGCGAATGGTTTGTAAGAAGTATAACCCCAATTGACACTTATCAGCTCTCGATGGCTCTACAAATCATGTGGTTGCAATCATTTGGTGACTTTGATCATGTATTAGACCTACTAGAACCAGGTAATATCTCTTACTTACAGGTTTTATTATGATGTTTAGTAAATATATCTAACAAGATGAACATATCAATGCAAGGCACGTATATGTGGTGATTATAGATGAGGACAATGAAGAGGGTATAGATTATTACCCATGTCATTGTATCGAGGCCAAAAATAAATTGGAGGCCCTAGCTATAGATGGAGAAAACATAGAATATCCTACAACTTCAGTGGTTGTTACTGGAACATGGCTTAGAAGGTACCCAGTTAAGAATTTTGTAGTTTGGTTGTTTGAGGACCTCGACATGCATCAGAAGATTCTTCACTACTCGAACCTTGTCGTCGCCACTAATGTTCATTTGATCAAATATAAGGGAAAACCTGCGAACAAGAACTTGTGGAAAGTGCGTGAGTCTAACCACGAGGCAATACTTGACACAATAAAGAGTAGAGAAGATCTAGATGGTTCCTTGGATTGATTGGTAAGTATGCACATTGAATTTGTAAATTAATGTTATTGATCATTGCTTTCTTTCAAGCATTTAAGTTTGATTGTATAAGGGTTTTCAAAATTGCATTAATGTAGATATGCAAAATGATGGTTATATGTTGCTCTCTATTTGGTGTAGGGGCACCAAGCTTAATTTTGTAATTAGGGTGATGAAGTCTTGTTTTGGCTTGGATAAGATCCTATAGACCATTTATTGATGTAATAAGTCTACTTTAGTGGTTATTGGTGGGTTAGAAGGTTTTAGTTTCAAATTTTCTAAATTAGTGCAAACTGTCATTTTTCAAATTTTGAAGTGCAAGAAATGCATAGTGGGGAAGTTGAACAGTCAGGGAAGGCTAAAGGTCACTTGTGGCGTTGGTTTTCAATAAATTATTGATTAAGGAAGTTGAATATATGTATTTGAATCTTGAATTAAGGAGTGTGTGGAGAAGAGTGGAAGATTTTGTACAAGCATTGATCAATAAAGCTCTATTTTCTTTGTAAATCTGAGTTTGTTTTTCTCTTTTTCAATGTTGTAGCAATCAATTGCATGAGCCCATACAGAAGGGAATTCAATAAAAGTGTTTTTATTTGGGTAGAGGGATGTTTTAGCCACAATTTTTTGTGTGGCATTGAAATCCATCTTGTTTGAAGCTCTTAGGGTGGATTTTATTGTAGGCGGGTCTGGAAGTCTAAATTTCAAGTTTTGAGGTCATGAAGTGATTCAATGGCTCATTCCACCTAATGTATATATTTTAGCTTGGTGGAATGAGTCCATTAGGTTGGGAATAGGTTAGAAGATGATTCTTGGAGCAGGGGAGATCATTTTGGAGTCATGGCATGTATCCTTGGGTGTGAAAATGTGTGATTTTGAGTGAATTTGAGTGGTTTTAGAGTGTGAATGGATGAAATACTTTAGGGAAGTAATTTGTGAGAGTCTTTTGAGTATGTACATACATCATATGGTATGTTTGGGGTGTTGGATGTGAGAGTTAAGTGTGGGAAGAGTGATTTTTAATAAGGATCCTTGGAAAACCTAGGTTTGGTGGTTTGAGAGTGAGGGTTTAGTGGATTGGTAGCTTGGTGAGCCATTGGAGCTCTGAAAATTGTGAAATATTAAGGTTGGTAACCTATTTAGTGAATTTCCATGGTGTTGGAGTTGATTGGAGGTGTTTAGGAAGGTGTCTCTTTGAAAAAGAGGCTTAATTGACCCAGTTGCCCCTATGGTACAATGGGATTTTGGAGAATTTATTTCAAAGGAGTCTATGCTAATTTTGAGATATATTTAAGGCCATGAAAAAGGGTTTCCAAATCTGATGGTATAGTCTGGAGAAGTTTTCTTGACCTGGAGTTATGTTTGATAGTCCCTTGGAAGAGGGCTACTAGCCAGTGAAGGCTTAGAGTGAGTTTGTGCTAACAATGATTCTCTGTGATTTGAGAGTGGTTTAGTTAAGTTCAAATGAGGAATTTAATCTTGTTAGATGCCTTTTTAAGTGCATGAAAGTTTTTGAAACCTTAAATGCAAGTTTGGGGTTTTTGAAGGCCTAGTTGTTTAGTTTTGTGAGTGCTTGGAGAATCAGTCAAGGAGTGGAGTTTATGATCTTGCTACTGATATATTTGTTTGTGCATGTGGCCCACATAGATTTTAATCACTATTTTCCACCAATTGCAAACACAATTTCATCCAACTCAAACCAATATTTCGCCCTTACAACTCTCTTTCATCAACTCTTCTCTATTTCAACCTAGTTTCCTTGCAGGTCTCCAGCTTGATGTCTTGAAAAATATCTTTTAGAGAAGGTTGTCTCTTCACAAGACCTTCACCTTTTTAGACCCCCATTAGGCCCTCACAAAACATAACTCAAAACCTCAATAGGTCACTTTGGAACAACTCTACTTAAACTAAGTTCCAACGCTGCAAAGTGCTCCAATTAGCCCACTTTTACAAAGGGACACTCTTTCTAACTCGCCGCCAATCAAAAATTCCACTAGACAGACCTTAAACTACCTCCAAAATCACAAATTCTTCAATCTCTAATCCAAAACTCGCCTTCTAGAGTCCCATTCCATGAAACCCTCATTTTTCACATAATAGATAAGCGTTTATTGAAAAACCCATCTCCAGGCCTCCTGTGAGCTTATCACTACTTCAAACACCCTTGTTTAAGCCTACACATGCTTACTAATCCTTAATATTATGCTGCCCTCAAACTTCACTCACTTTTACTCTAAAACCTTAAATTTCTATTAAAAATGCACTTCTCTCAACTAGGGCTTCATGCCCAAACATACACATGACCTCCCCAGTCCTTGCAAACCTTCAAGCACTTCAAACCCCACCAGATATCACTAAAACCAAATGGTTCTATCCTTATTCAAAAAAAATTCTTCAATCTTCTACTTCAACCCATGCCTTTTAGGCCTAAATTCATGCATTATATACTTGCTTGTCATTTGAATTGTCATTAATGAAATTATATATTAACTTATATGTTTATCTTATTTTCCTCTTATAGAAAACACCTAGAGCGAGTGAGGTGCAACACTGTCTAGACTTTGGAGGTGCAATGGTAGATAAGGGAAAGGTAATTGAACTCAAATTTCATTGAATTAAGATTTTTAAGATCTTATAGTGATTATACATACGTCAACATAGATTGGTAGTTTCATATACTTGTCATTTTTATGTACAGACGGTTATGAGCTACACATCCTTATTGATAAGTGCCACAATTCCTGAAGGAGTAGGTGTTGGAACACTTGAAGGAGTAGGTGTTGAAACACCTCAGGGAGGAGGTGTCGAAACACCTGAAGGAGATAAAGAAAAAGAGATGCTTAAAGAGATGTTTTTATTTTATTTTATGTTTGGTAAATATGTTTCTATTACCAAAAATTGTATGCTAACTTGTATCAATTTGATGTTTTTGTTCACATATATAGATTGGCATTGCAAAAATTGGTATGATTGGTTCTTTGAGAGGGGCATATTCTAAGACTCCTGGCAGTTTGAAGAGACGTATGTATGAGGTAATCAAGATTTCAATTTTAGAGTTCAATTATAATTCAATGTATATTGATTTTGATGCTAATTATTCGATTTTAAATTATATAATATAACTAATCTCAATTGTGGTTTGAACTTTTCTTGTGTAGTTCCCTTCAAAGCCAAAGAGTGCTTCAAAGAGGCTCCATTTTGATGATCCACCAGTAGTTTAGGATGAGATAGACACTTTGTAATGTATATTTTGAATAGATATCAAGATGGCATGTGCCACATTTTGTAAAATTTTGTTTGAGTTGGTGTTGATGCCATTTTTGTAGATGGACATACACTTGATTATTGGATAATTTGATATATAGAAGTTGAGAATCGAAATAATTTGTTTGTCATGTGCATGTTTAAACTGTTCAAAAATCTAATCTTGAGCAATGGTTAAATATCAATGCACAATAGCATAAAAAATAATGGTTATATTATATAGTTCACAATAAAAAATAATGAATAATGGTTAAATTATATCATATATTGCCTAGTTATATTACATATGGTTATATTATATAGTTTAAACAACTTTGAAGACAAGAACAATGGTAAATTTTAAAATTTAACTTTAAAGTTTAAATACACAAATTTCATTGTCTCACACTACATATTTCATATTGCATTATCATTACATATTGAAATTCAAAAAATATCATAGTTTTATGTTGATAAACATGCCGAAGTGATGTAGAGCAGGGTGGAAAACTCTCAACAAAAAAACTACCCTTTAATCTTCCTTCTAGACACAAAACACCATTGGACAGTCATGACCAGGGTACATAAGTACTAAATCAACAATCATCTTCCAAAGAAACACTCACCAACACACGAACACTCCAAAACTCAAAACCATTAGTTTTGACAAGTTTGAAGGGGGGTTTATTGAAAATCTCACCTTCAGACCTTTCCTCACTATTTCAATGCCTCCAAAACCTTCAAATATGTCTGCCCTTTCTTAATTAACTCTTACAAAATTCTTCCCCAAGTGTTTTCCATCACTACCTACTCTTAACCTCCAAATTTCACTCAAAACACACATTTTTGACAACTAGGCATCATGCCCAAACCCCCAAATGGCCACCCTTTCTCTTGAAATCATGCACACATGTCTCCTACACCTAATTATGCCATTCCATGAAGTTATAGTAGAATACAATGGGTGGAAAAGACATTTGGTGGAGATTTCCACACTGCCCCTATGGAAAAAAGCTTGAATTTAGGCCTAGGAGGCATAGCTTGAAGTAGTAGATTAAAGCAATAGTTTGGAAGAAGGTTAGAACCTAGTTGTTTTAGTGTTATCAGGTGGAGTTTGATGTGATAGAAGGTCTGCAAAGGCAGGGTAGGTCATTTGGATGTTTGGGCTTGAACCCTAGTCGAACAAAGAGTGAAAATGGGTGAAATTGAGAGGTTTTAAGAAGGAAATGTGTGAGAAATTTGGGGGAAACATAATTTGATGGTGAATTAAGTTTGTGCAGGGTGAAATAAGAGTGTTTGAAAAGACTTTAAGGTTGAATGAGGTATGGAGATGGGTTTTTCAATAAACCCCTACTTATTTGGTGAAAAATGAGGGTTTCTTGAAAGAGGGTCTTAGCAAGCGAGTATTGACTTAGTGGTTGAAGAATTTTTAGTTTTGGAGGAAGTTTGAGGACTGTCCAATGGTATTTTTAGTGGGGAAAAATATTGAAGAAGAGTTCCTTTGTTAAAGTGGGCTAATTGGAGCCCCTTTTCCAATGTTCAAGGTCAGTTTGATGGTATGGTTCCAAAATAAGTACATGTGATTCTATGATATGTTTAAAAGTGCCCTAATGGGTTCCTAAAATGGTAGTTTTTTTGTGGCTTTGAGTGGTCTATTGAAATTTGTGAGAGGAAAACCTAGGTTGCACACCTACAAGACTAAATAGTTAAGTTGAGAAGAGTCACCCTTGTTAGGGTTTGAAGGTTGGAAGTTTGATTTATTCAAGTGAATTTGAGTTTGGATAGTTGTGGAACTCCCTGTCATTGCATCATAAAGGACCTTATTAATGACCAAAAAATTAAGACACCCTAAGCACTAACTGGTGTAGGGGCACCAAGAGCATTTTATACGAATGTTGACAATTGAGGTCTTTTGGTTGTTTAGGGGTATTTGAGTCTTTTTGTTCAAGAAATAAGGTCATTTAGACTATTTTATAATGTAATGGGTCCTTTTATAGGTCTTTAGGTGGTTGAAAGGTCTAAGTTGCAAAATATTGCAAAAATTGTGTAAAAGTTGTCAAAAATTGCAACTTACTGTCAAATGGTGGAAGTTCAAGAATCATGTTGTTGTAGTTCATGGGGAAAGTAGTTGGAAGTTTTTTAGTCATGTTTTGAATGCATTTAAAAGGCCTTGTGAATGTTTTAAGAGAGATTTTCTCTTGAGAATTTGAATCTTGAATACAAAAATCATTGTTTTCTTAGAAATTTCTGTGTTTTGCTTTATAATCTACAAATTCAAGGCACTATACTTTCCCGTACAGAATCAAAGCACTATACTTTCCCATATAGAATCATTTTGATCCATGTTGAATAGAATTTGGCAGAGGACCATTTTAGCTTTGATTTGAATCTATTCTTGTGAGTAGGGAATAAGTTTTGATGAAGTTTTGATTGCTACCACCATTGAATTATTTGAGTTTTTGCTATGAAAGTAATGGATCCAAGTTCGAATTCATTTTAAATGCACTCAAGAAGGTTCAAAATCAGTTCAAAAAGTGTGTGCAAACCTTTTACAAGGTTTTTGAAGCTTTGGAAGAGCAGGGGAGGTGAAGTTGAGTGTTTGGGCATGATGCCCCAGTTGACAATATTATGCATTTGAGTGAAAATTGGTGGTTATGAGAAGGAAAGTGTAGTAAACACTTTAGGCATTTTTTAAGGTTGTTTAAGCTTGTGCAATCATTTAGAGCATTTTTGATGCTTTGGAAAGCTAAGATAGGTGTGGGAATAGGACTTTCAATAAACCCTCCCTAAATTTGCTAAAAATGAAGGTTTTGTGAAAAGTGCACTCTATGAGTGGTTCCTTGGCTAAAGGTTATAGATTTGGTGGTTTTAGAGGCTGGTTAATGATTTTCCACAAGAATTTGGGGTTGGTAAGTTGTTTAGAGAGGATGATTTGTTAAATTGGCTTATTTGGCCTAGTTGGGACAACATAGAAGCATAAGTTTGAGATATTTCTTCCAAAATAGTTATATGACCTATTGAGATATGTTTGTGTATGCCTTAAAGGATATCTTAAAAGCTATTTGGTTAGTGGGTTCAGTGAGTATTTGGGTAGATTTGGTCAAGAAACTAGGTTAATAGACCTACAAGTGAAATTGGGTGAATTTGTGAAGAATTGTTGAGATAAGTTTTTAAAGGTTGCAAGTTGTCTGTAAAGACTTAAATTGTGATTGATTGAATGTTTTGGACCCTAATTTGCATTAAAGACCTTGGACATATCACATGGGGTCTGAAACAACAATTTTTCTCACTTGAAACACCCACCAACTCATCTAACAACAAAACCCTACATCTACCTATCAAAACTAGCCTAATACATTGAAATATTAGGGCAGGGCTTGCATAAACAGGTCCCTAACTCCATCTCCTGCATCAATCTTTCTGCCCTCAAAATCCCAATTCAACAACTTTTCATAATTCCTTCACAAACTCCTTGTAGCATTACGAACAAAGGTTTTTGTCCATATCTTTCAAAATACAATGAAGAACCACAAAAAAAACATCATTCTAGATACCCATTATGGCATTCTTCAACATATCTGAATTGTGCAAATTCTTGTTTTAGACCATCACCTCTTAAAATTGACTGGTACGTTGCCCCTTGAGCCAATTATGCCACTTTTCTAAAGAAACTTCAGCATGCTTGTATTTGGACACCATGATGCTTAGAAACTTATCATTTAAGCCTATGGGATTGTGTTGGGCCCCTCTACAATAACCTCTCTCATTTTTTGCTATTTCAGAGGCCTTTTTTTGTGGTGGCAAATTCTCACTTGGAGAAAAAGTTGTCAAATGCAAGTAGTTGACAGTTGCAAAGTGGTGCAACTTTCATTCTGCAACTTATGTGACCAAACCAACTATTTCAACACGTGCAAGTGGGTACGTTTACGCTAGGCATGTTCCTTTTTCATACCGAAACATGTGAAATCACTCCAAGCTACATTCAACCGACGGAATCCCTTAAGAGTCCAAAGTGAAAATGGCTGCAAACTTCAACATGCTTGTATTCATACACTGTGACATTTAGAAAATTCTCATTAGAGCCTATGGGATCATGTTGGGAACCTCTACAATAGCCTCTCTTGATTTTTTCTGTCTCAAAGGCCTTTTTTCGTGGTGGTGAATTCTCACTTGGGGAAAAAATTGTCAAATGCAAGTAGTTGAAAGTTGCAAAGTGGTGCAACTTTCGTTCTACAACTCGTGTGACCAAATAGAATATTCTAACACATATGGGTGGGTACATTTACATTATTCATGGTTCTCTTTCACATCGAAACATGCGGAATTGCTCCGAGCTATATTCAATTGGTAGAATCCCTTAAGAGTCGAAAGTGCAAAATGGCTGCAAAATTTAGCATGCTCGTATCCAAACACTATGATGCTTAGAAAATTCTTGTTAGAGCCTATGGGATTGTGTTGGGACCCTCTACAATAAACTCTTTGGTTTTCTCTATCTCAGAGGCCTTCTCTCATGATGGCGAATTCTCGCTTGGGGAAAAAGTTGTCAAATACAAGTAGTTGAAAGTTGCAAAGTGGTACAACTTTCATTTTGCAACTTGTGTGACCGAACAAACTATTCTGACACATTTGAGTGGGTACGTTTGTGCTAGGAATGGTCCTCTTTTGCATTCGAAACACATGGAATTGCTTTGAGCTACATTCAACTGACAAAATCCCTTAAGAGTCCAAAGTGCAAAATGGATGAAAACTTCAACATGCTTGTATTCAGTCACTGTGATGCTTAGAAACTTCTCATATGATCCTATGGGAATATATTGGGTCCCTCTACAATAACCTCTTTCAATTTTTGCTATCTTGGAGGCCTTTTCCCATGGTGAAAAATTCTCGCTTGGGGAAAAAGTTGTCAAATGCAAGTAGTTGAAAGTTGCAAAGTGGTACAACTTTCGTTCTGCAACTCATGTGACCAAACGGACTATTATAATGTGTTCGAGTGGGTATTTTTACGCTAGGAATGGTCCTCTTTCACACCGAAACACATGAAATCAATCCGAGCTACATTCAACCGAAAAAATCCCTTAAGATTCCAAAGTGCAAAATGACTGCAAACTTTAGCATGCTCGTATTTGGACATAGTAATGCTTAGAAAATTCTCATATGAGCCTATGGGATTGTGTTGGGCCCCTCTACAATAATCTCTCTCAATTTTTACTATCTCGGAGGCCTTTTCTCGTGGTGGAAAATTCTCGCTTGGGGAAAAAGTTGTCAAATGCAAGTAGTTGAAAGTTGTAAAGTGGTGCAACTTTCATTCTGCAACTCGTGTGACCAAACATACTATTCTGATGCATCTGGGTGGGTACGTTTACGCTAGGTATGGTCCTCTTTTGCACTGAAACATGCGGAATCACTCTGAGCTACATTCAATCGACATAATCTGTTAAGAGTCCAAAGTGCAAAATGACTACAAACTTTAGCATGCTTGTATTTAGACACTGTGATGCTTAGAAATTTTTTGTCTGAGCCTATGGGATCATGTTGGGCCCTTCTACAATAACCTCTCCCAATTTTCGCTATCTTGAATGATTTTTCTTGTGGTGGCGAATTCTCGCTTGGGGAAAAAGTTGTCAAATGCAAGATGTTGAAAGTTGCAAAGTGGTGCAACTTTTGTTCTGCAACTTGTGTGACCAAACAGACTGTTCTGACACATTCAGGTGGGCACGTTTACACTAGACATGGTCCTTTCTCGTACCGAAACATGTAAAATCACTTTGAGCTACATTCAACTGGTAGAATCCTTTAAGAGTCCAAAGTGTAAAATGACTGCAAATTTCAACATGCTCGTATTCAGACACCGTGACACTTAGAAAATTCTCTTCTGAGCCTATGGGATTGCATTGGCCCCTTTACAATAACCTCTCTCAATTTTTGCTATCTTGGAGGCCTTTTCTCATGGTGGTGAATTCTTGCTTGGGGAAAAAGTTGTCAAATGTAAGTAGTTGAAAGTTGCAAAGTGGTGCAACTTTCGTTTTGCAACTCATGTGACCGAACAGACTATTCCAACATGTCCGAGTGGGTATGTTTATACTAGGCATGGTCTTCTTTCACACCGAAAAATGCGGAATCACTCTGAGCTAAATTCAACCAGAATTCTACAATAACCTCTCTCAGTTTTCACTATGTCAGAGGCCTTTTTCCATGGTGGCGAATTCTCGCTTGGGAAAAAGTTGTCAAATGCAAGTAGTTGAGTGTGTAAAACTGATTTTTTAGCCATTCCACCAATTGTATCCTATTGTAACTTGGTGGAATGGAATAATTAGGGGTAGAGAACATATGTGCATGGTTTCTAGAGTAGGGGAGGCGAGTTGAGTGGTTTGGTGTGATGCCCTAGTTGGCAATTTGATGAATTTTGGTGAAATTGAGTAGGAAATGGTTGAAATCCATTGGGGCAGTAGTTTGTGAGGGACTTTTAAGCATGTGCAATTTATTTTAAGAATGTTTGATGCTTTGGAAAGGTGTTATGAGTTGTGGGAATAGGATTTTCAATAAACCCACCCTAAACTTGTTAAAAATGAGGGTTTTGTGAAAGTGAACTTAAAGGAGCGGTTCTCAGGTTAAAGATTGTGGATTTGGAGGTTTTGTGGTTTTTTAAATGACTATCTATATTTATTTGGGATGGGAAGATAGTTTGGAGTACAATTGCTTTGAAAATTTGGTCTAATTGGCCAATTAGGACAACGTAGTAGCCCTATTTTGTTGGTGTTGGTCCAAAGTGACCTGGTGTGTTTTTCTGATATGTTTTTGAGGGCTTAAAAGGGCATCTAAAAGGGTGAGTGGCTTGAGAGATGGTAGTAAGATTTGCAAGAAAAAGTGAATAAGTTGGGTCTACAAACCTATAAGATAAATAGTGAAGTTTGAGGAGAATCACCTTTGATAGGGTTTGGAGGAACAAACGTTTGGTGTATTAGTTGGATTTATGTCTAGTTGATTGAAGGCCTCCCTGCTCTACATCATGCTATTGATTACTATTACACTTTGATATACTTTTTCCAAGCATCCATAGCTTGTTCAAAAGTACCTATTTTAGAATTTTAGCCATAGCAACAAGGCAGTGAATTGATTGATAAAATGCTTTGGTAGGCATGTATGAAAAATGTCGTAGCATAGACAAGGTAGTGAATTGTTTGAAATAAATCCCTCAAAGAAATGTGGTCCCATGGTGATGGAATGCCATGACAAGCACATTGAGACCACATTTCTTAGAGGCATTTTTTTGAACAGTTCACTACCTTGTCTATGCTATTTATTATTATTATTATGCTTTGATAGATTTTTTCCAAGCATCCATAGCTTGTTTGGAAGCACCCATTTTAGGCTTTTAGCCATAGCAACAAGGCAGTGAACTGTTTGATAAAATGCTTTGGTAAACATGTATGAAAAATGTGGTAGCATAGACAAGGCAATGAATTGTTTGAAAAAATGCCTCAAAGAAACATGGTCTCATGGTGATGGGATGCCATGGCAATCCATAGAAATTTTATTGTCATGGCATTCCATCACCTTGAGACCACATTTCTTTGAAGAATTTTTTTCAAGCAGTTCATTTCCTTGTCTATGCTATTGCTTGCTATTATGCTTTGCTAGATTTTTTCCAAGCATCAATAGCTTGTTAGAAAGCACATGTTTTAGGGTTTTATCCATAGAAGCAAGGCAATTAAATGTTTGATATAATTCTTTGATAGAAATGTATGAAAAATGATAGCAACCAGGGGAGGTCCTGCAACCACACAACACAATTCCACACAAAAATCACAACTTTCAAGTGATAAGTTCTCAAATACTCTTTATCTCAACAATCCTTCTTTATGCCTTGTAGCATGGCAACTCACTCAATCAGGTATATCTCCTTGGTGTTCTTTCAAATCAGGACCATGAGGGTTTCAAACACCCATCAAGGTACTCAACAACATACCACAACCACTCAATAGGTTACTTTGATAGAACTCTCTCAAATTAGGTCACTTTTACAAAGGGAATCTACCTTAAACTTTCCCTTTCACTCAAAATTCAATTGAACAACTCTCTACAAGTTACCAAACCAAAGATTCCACAATTTTTTCTAACATCCACCCTCCAAGATACCTAAACTCAAAACCCTCTTTTACAGCCAAAAATCAAGGGTTTTAATGGAAATCACATTTCTAGACCTCAATCAAACTTGCCACCACCTCAAACCAATCTAAAAACCTCTGCACATACTCAATTCAACAAGAAACAATGCTGCTCCTACCTATTTCACTCATTACCATATCAAAACCTCTCTTTTCCACTTGGAAAACACAATTTTCCACTCTAGGGCTTCATGCCCAACACATTTTTAGGCGTCCCCTACACTCTCTCAACATTCCCTCACTTGTTTATTGATGTTTCATTCCCATTACACAAGTTACAAGAGCCACAAAAAGTGGAATGGGTCGAGTTTACATTTTAAAGGCTACAAACCCTTAAAATAGGGTATAAAACCAGTCACGAAGAATTTGCTCAAACTTAAACCGAATCCACTGTTGGATGCTCAAATAAAATGCAATAAGTTTCCGACTCACACCTTAAAATGAATTCAAAATATATTTAGAACATTATGCAGTTGTATGGTCTGTACAATCACTGCAAACTCATAAAATATAGAAAAAGTGGCGAAAACTAGAGTATTTTTAATGTTCTTGTAGACACTGAAAATTGGTCTAGGCCTGTGAGTACCACTTTCAACATAATTTTATAATGTCCATGGTCATGATTAAATAATTTGAATTATTTAATTATCTCCTATACGCATCTTTCTTCTATTAATTAAATAACCTTTAACTATTTAATTAATTCATTATGACATGTGTTCAACTTTGATTAATTAAATAAATCTTATTTATTTAATTACGTCGCTAATTAATTAATTATCTTTCTAATTAAATAATTTATTATTTAATTTTCCCTTTTATCATATTTCGACTATAATTAAATATTCTTTTCAAATTATTTAATTATTCAATTAACTTTTTCAACAATCAATGAAATAAATCATTATTTATTTCATTAAATCTTTTCAATTTCGAATGTTGAATTAAATAAATATTTAATTCATAAAAAGAGTTATTTCTGTCACATTCTTCTATTGCCTACTTAACTAATTATTCACTCACCATCTGACTCAAGATCTATTTAAATCCATCAGTTGTCTCTCGATTCAATATCTAATTGTCTTTGTGAAGAGACTCTCTGTAAAAAAAAATCAGTCAGTCTAATTCTTCTGCATGCACATATTTATTAATTAAATATCTTTAATTAATTAATTAATTCATGTGTCCATTCGAACAAATCGTTGTTGAGTTCTAACTTTATCCTTTTCATTCAAAGTCTAATTCTTCTATTTTCAAAGACTTTCAACTGAAGATTAAATCATTTATTTAATCTTGATCTCTTATTCAATCTATTTTCAAACAGTCTTAACACCAAATTAAATTATGATTTAATTTAATCTTTATGCTGCAAAATTTCCCAACTCAGGTTCTAACTAACATAAATCTCACATTGTATGACATTCATCAATCTCGATAGTTGATATCTCTTTTGAATCTGGGCCGATCATTCGAAAAACCACTTTCTATAAATTGGTTGACCTTTGTCATTATTCCTCCTCTCGAAATCTATATGCTTTTGGAAGAGACTTGTTAATCTTTGATAATTTTCTATTATCACATATACACAAGAAAGCTATATTTGCACACTTATGAAAATCTGAGGGCAATTATACTACATAAGGCAAAATGGAGAAGGAAAATCAAGATAATTTGAAGGAGGGTACATATATTCGGTGAGACTATTTCATGTTTTGCTTTAGTTTATTATTTTGTGCTTTATTGTTTAATTTAGATTAATGCTTGTTTATTAGATTTAACCGATCTTACAGCAACTCTTTTTATCTATGTTACATTTGGTGAACCCGACGTGAAGACTTCCAATCTTCAAAAATCCGTAGACAATTTTTGACTTATTTTTGCAGGTATCATACAGAATGATGCATCTAACTGATGAAATGACGCATCTGAAATCATGAACCACATCTAAAAAATCCCGAGACGCGTCTGACAAAACTCGACGCATATGTGGCTTTCTGTGACGCAATTGACTAATGGAACCTGCAACGCATCTGGCTAGTAAATTAATTCGAGTTTCAAATTTCTGTTTTATGATTTTCTAATTTTCATTTTTTATTTTTGCTAATGTTTAGTTTGTAGCATGTGATTTAGGAGGATAACATAGTTTTTGCAGGACGTAGCATAGAAGACATTGAAACAAAATCCTTTTTTTTTTCTGCAGTAGAAATGATGAAGACAAACTTGAAAACTACTAACAAATTGCATGCAAAACCTATTGTCAAAGGCTTTAATTTGTAAAAAGAACATTCCATTTGGTAGCTTAGATAATTGTCATTTGGGATTAAAATTAACCAGTGTCTTTTGTGCCTGTATATGTTTAGTTTAGAACCCTGATTCGGTATATTGTAGTATCCTCTCCCCTTGTGCATTCATGCGATCTTGGGTGTAAGAGAACCGATTACTGACTCTAGAAATTTGGGCCTGCATTGGTGGTTAAGAGTAACCAACGTGACTCAAAACCGGTGACGGGATTTTTTGCCGAGCCACTCCCAATCAGTATACAAATTTTAATACTCAAGGAAAGCTCAGTATTATGAGGATCCCAACGGACAAGCACTTGATTCCCCAGTACCCTTGAGGTGCGTCAAAACCTGTAGAGCCTAACCTCTGCAGACCGGAATGATATTACCTCTCGCATGGTTCTTCTGAATGGGTGTTCGAACTAAAAATCCAATTTGTTCATAGTTAAGCGAAAATCCTTCTATTTACTGGTGCAACAGGTCAGACCTGTGAAGCCATCTCAAATCCTTACGGTTCATGTGTAGAGATGAAAAGTATGCTATGGGGAGTTCATGGGTATTGTAGCTTGGCTTCTATAAGAAGTGTGTGTCGTGGAGGGGAGCCAGTGGGGTCAAGCTACTAGTCATCCACCTTGAATATGTGTAGTTGGGGAAACCCAATTGAGAACTCAGTAAATACTATCCATCACAGCCTAGGATTGTACATGTCTTCTAGTTTTAACAAGATTCATACACATCAAAACTGAAAACACTTTGTCATCTGTGATTGTATTTGGTTTATTTGTCAAAACTTGATCATAAAACTGAGTCAGTTGTAACATTTTCATTAGAACACCACAACTGAATAGTGAGTCGAAACTGTTAAACAAAAAACCGCATGTGTCTTTCAACAAAATTAGTTTTCACAGAGTTTCGATTCTAAGTCACATCTGATTATTGAGTCACATCTGATTAGTGAGCCACAACTGTCATAGGTTAAACCACATCTATTTTCCAAAGTTGCATTTGTCTATCAACAACCAAGACTAGGTTTGATTAGGTAGCCGCATCTGAAAACTGTAACGCATCTGTCAATTTTAGCAACGCATCTGCAACCTAAACCACAATTGACTGTCAACAAAAATCTCAAAAACTACACACTCAGTCTGAAAACAACTATCATTTTCACCTTTATTTCTTATGGTCAACCTTGGACAGAAACTAGAAAATTGCTCGAAAACCTTGCATTGTTTATGTGTCATTTACGTCTTGGAGATAGTCATCTTAGTTGTAAAAGCTTAGTTACCCCATAGGGATTTGCATATCCTAGAATATAACAACTTTCCAAATTTTTGGATAAGCTCATGCTTTGATTGTCATTATCATTGAACCTAGTCACTTTTGTCTTACTAGTGAATCCTTCCAGCTCATAAGTCTAGTTTAAAAATTTCACCTTATTAGTTTGTCCTTGTCCTACGTCAGGTTCCTTGGTAAGATTATGTCATAGCTTGGGATTATTACATAGGTGGTAGGTATTATCCTCTTAGAATCATTTACCATCATAGTCTACTCAAAACTTTGCATATTGTCATCTTAGCATACGTCATTTTAGAAATCCTTGATTTTAGTGACATCTTTTATATTCAAAAAATTTCAAAAAACATAGAAATAGGACAATCAGTTTCTAGACATAGTTTTGCATTTCCCCTTTTGAGCAAAATTTTCATGGTTGAAAAAAGGGCTAAGAAGAAACAAAGAGAAATGTCAGACCCCAATGACTTCATCAATCCTTTCAGAAATCAACCATTAGGGAAAGAGAGACCACACAAAACTTTGCTTGAAAAACATGTCACTAGAGACACACATGGAATTTTTTTTTTGAAGACATAGATGTTACCCTACAAGATCCCGAGTTTGCATCCTTTATGGATGAGTGTTTGGAAAATGATCCCCAATGATATCTAGCAAAGTTGCTAGTAGAAGGTGCCACACTACCACCAGGATTTGATGTTCACACTTTAAAAACAACATCTACTCAACCAACGCAAACCATGACATCAAGCGTCTCCATTCCTCAAATTACCACAACAATACCAACTGGCATACCTACTCAAACATTGTCAATTGTAAACACAACCCCATTCAATATAACACAAAGTTTACAATTCACTATGAGAGCATCCTCATCAAACCCCTTTGGCACAAACACCACTAGTGAATGAGCCAAAGTTGGCATGAATACAACACAAGCTATACCTCATATTAGTACCAGTAGTGCCATTCCACACATGGGGGCTACACAAACAAGAAATATTCCTATACCAAATTAGAACATTCAAACAAGAAATATTCCTATACCAAACCAAAACATTCAGAAAGGATATATCCCTACACCAAATCAAAACATTCAAACAAGATATATACCCTCGCCAAATCATAATCCATCACAGAATATTGCATTCCAAAACACTTACATTGATCCAAACAACACAACCAACATACAAGTAGATTTTCTCCAAAACCAAATGGAAGCTCTCTAACAAAAAATGGACACTATGTCTATGTCAGGAAAATGAACTATCTCGGTGCAAGATTTATGTCCATGTCCCTTTGACAAAGCACTATACATGACACCCTTACCACATAGATACATTATACCAAATTTTCTGAAGTATAATGGGAAGAGGAATCCTTTGGAACACATAAGATAATTTTCTACAACATGCATGGACATCTCGTATGACCCCACATACTTAATGAGACTCTTTCTACGAACCCTTGTCAGGATAGCATTGGAATGGTTCTCTAAATTACCATATGGCATAAGATCATGGGGCGAATTAGCTAAGAAGTTTTTCGAACACTTTGCCTTCAACATAGATAATGAAATAAAAATAGCTACCTTGTGTCACACTACGCAAGAAGGCGAAACTTTCACCACTTTCTTTCAGAGATGGAGAAGTTTAGCTAGTCGATGTCCAATTGAGATAGCAGAAAAAACAAAAAGTCACGATATTCCTTGAAAATGTTCATCCAAAATTGAGAAGTGACTTAAGAGTACATTGTTGTACTTCATTCCTAGACTTGGTGCAAAAAGGAATTATACTTGAAAAAGGCCTTATTGACAAAGGAGACATTAAGGTACCAGGCAAGAACCTAGTTGCTCAACACCAAAATGCTCCCAATGATAGAAACAAATTTTGGTCTAGGAACAAGAATGTAACACATGATGGTATTGTTGATGCTAAGACCCTACATTCGGGACTTGTCATCACACTTAGAGGTTACATCTCCAATCATGACATGCTTAATGATACTAATCAAACTGCCAATTTTTTCCAAAATCCCCAACAACAACAACCACAGAGGAGATTTCCTAAACGTGAATTTACCCCTTTGGGGGAACCAATCGAGATAGTTTTCAAAGAACTGATTAAACATAATCTCCTAAAACCTCTAGAACCAAAATAGTATGATCCTGGATAGTTTAAAACCTCATGGTGGGATGATAACTCCTATTGTGAGTATCATCAAACAAAGGGACACAACCTACAACAATACCGACAATAGAAAAACATCATACAAGATTTTGTTGAAGATGAAACCATAGAAGTCAGTCAATAAAAACATACCAAAATAGTGATTACAAGGTCTTCACGGATCCATTACATGACCATGGGAAAGGAAAGGCCTCCAGTTTGTGAACTAAGAATAATACGTCGGCCAATTTTAACAGTGCTAAGTACAATTATAAACCAGGTACCATCATCAATCATATCCGAGCTTCTGATGAAAATATCAATACCATTACCATAAAGAAGCATCCTAAATGTGTGGTCAATACACGCAGAACCAAGATAACCCTTCCAAGTCCTTCTTTAGAGCCACCAACACAACCTTCCAAGCCTAAGTATAATTTACTTGACCAATTGGGCAGGACCCCAACACAAATATCCATCTTGGAACTGCTGACTATATCTCTAGATCATCGAGCCATTCTTGACAAAGCTTTGTAGAGCACTACTGTCCCTACCAATATAGATGTCAATCATTTCGAAGAAATGATAGGATACTTAACCAATTCCCATCATGCCACATTCTCTCAACATGAATATTCAACTGAGAAGACCCATCATAATGATCCATTACACCTTGAAGTTCTAGTCCATCAAACCAAAGTCAAACAAGTCTTGGTAGACAGAGGAGCAGGGTTGAACCTTCGTACCTTGAAATTGGTTAAGGAATTAGGATTCTCAGAAGCATGTGTGGAAACCACTAAGAGTATAGTCATTAATGCATATGATGATGAGGAAAGATCATCCAAAGGAGTTGTTACACTCCCTATCAGGATTGGCCCTATTGTTATGGACACTAGCTTCTAGGTCTTGGATCTCACCCTTCCCTATAACCTTTTGTTGGGTAGAACTTGGATACATGCAATGAAATCCATACCTTCCACATATCACCAGTGTCTTAAATTCCTGTATAATGGCATCAAAGTCACCATCGATGGTGATCCAGATCCTTTTCAATACTGCACAAGCCTATGCAAAATACCACAATGACAGGTGCCAGTAAATCAAGAGGCTTCATCCTCCACCTTATCCCTATACGTTGATCCATCAACTCTTACCAAGTCCATTGCATCACAACCACCATCATCCACTCCTAAGGTCAAGATCCAAGACAAGGGTTGTGGAGAATATCACATGAAAGCATCTTATTGTGTCAGTCAAATGGTTCCACCTAATTCATATGGTTTTCCCACAGTAGATAGGAAACAGTCAGTTGTCACATTCCATGTCCCTCCTACAATGACATTGAAAAAATGGGGAGAGTTAAGTCAAGAGGCCGTAGACCAAGAAGATGTCACCTCCTGGTTGTATACTGAAGAAAATAAAAACCCTCCACCGTCTATACAGACATCTAAGGATCAATATGGAAAATGTTTCATGATCATGTAAAGCAAAGGATATGATGGGCATAGTGGTTTAGGGTTACATCAAAATGAAAGGACTGAACCAATCATTGTCTCACCACGACCAAAAGGACTAGGCCTAGGGTTTCAAGTTTCAACCGATTAGAATTGGTTTTTCTGGTACTCCATTATCATTACGAGAGGACGTAAGTGTTTCTGAAGACATCAAGATATCTCATGAACCACTTGACCCAGTTTAGGATGACTCCCCTAACTCAAGTGACTACAAATGGGATTCCCTTTCCTCTACCAGCATGATGGACCTAGATAAGTTATTTGGCGAACTTGATAGAATGCTACAACCCATACCAAAACCATCTAGCCCCCATCCTAAAAAGTCCTTGTATAAAGAAGAATGGCTTAAAATTTATTATTGGGAAACCCTTGATCATGAATCCTGGGCACCTAACGAACCATCTTTTGATGACCTAGCCATTACACTGGTCCCACCCAAAAGTAAACCTGTCCATAAGAAAAAGAACAAAAAGGAGTTAGTTCAAAACTTCCGTGACCATGTTAACCACTCTATATTCACCTTGTCAGCCTCCACATTTGATAACTCTGATGATGACATACCCCTCGTATATCCCCAACTTATCGATTGGGATCAACAATGTACACCCATCTTAGACATATTCAAGAACGGCGAAACAATAGTTGAGTTCATGGGACTTCGAGAAGGCATACCTAGAGGGGATCATAAAGCTGGATTTACCATAGACTTGGATGACAAGGCATATTTTGGGGAGTCTGTTCACAGCTCCAGTCGAAAAAATGAAAATAAAAAGAAAAACAATGAAAATGATGAAAATGACAAGTCCCTAGGAGAAAATCGAAAGGCGCCTTTGGACGAAGAAATAGTAAAAATAAAAGATGCATCCCAAGGTGAAAACCTCTCTGAGGCACCCAAGGATGGAGGTTTGGAAATTCTCCCAGTTGCTCAAGAAAAATCACCAATGTTAGTAGAAGAGTCTATCGAGATCAACATAAACACAGAAGAAAACCCTCGGGTAATATATTTTGCAGCATCTTTGATAGAGACAAAGCAACCAGAGTTTAGAGACTTCTTTGTAAAAAGACAGATAAATTTTGCATGGTCATATGCTAACATGCCTGGGCTGGATCTAGACCATATATTGCACCATCTACCATTACAACCAGGTATTAAGCCTATCAAGCAGAAGTTAAGGAAAATGCATCCACAAATTTCTCTATTGGTCAAAGTTGAACTTAAGAAGCTATTGATTGTTAGATTCATTAGAACCATAGACTATGTAGAATGGATATAAAATCTTGTGCCAGTAACCAAACCATCTGGGGGCATCTGTATTTGTATAGACTTCAGAGATATCAACAAGGCATGTCCTAAGGATGATTTCCCTTTGCCGAACATTGACATGATAGTGGACCTTATAGTAGGATATGAGATGCTATCCCTCATGGATGGCTTCTTTGGGTATAATCAAATTAAAATCATAGCTGAGGACCAACACAAGACAACTTTCACATGTCCATGGGGAACATATTGTTGGAATGTTATGCCTTTTGGGCTCAAAAATGCTGGAGCTACATATCAATGTACAATGATGACTATTTTCCATGACCTTGTACATACTCTCATGGAAGACTATGTCAACGGCATAATAGCCAAATCATTGACAAGAGTAGATCATTTAAAAGTCTTAGATAAGATATTCTAAAGACTAGAAAATTACAAAGTCAGACTAAATCCAAAAAAATGTGTCTTTGGCATTAAATCAAGAAAACTTCTAGGATACATCATTTCTAGAAGAGGCATTGAAGTGGACCCTGCAAAAGTAAAAGCTATAATGGATATGCCTCCACCAGCCAACATCGATCAACTAAGAACACTACAAGGGAGATTACAGTCTATCAGATGCTTCATAGTACAATTAGTAGACAAAATACATCCATTTCAATATTTGCTCAAGAAGGGAGTACCATTTGTCTGGACACCAAAATGTCAAGAAGCTTTCTAAAAGATCAAGGATTATCTGCTTGCTCCACCTATATTGATCCCACCTACAGATGATATAACTTTTATACTTTACATTTCAGCAACTTAGTCAGCATTAGGAGCCCTACTCGCACAAAACGATGATCAAGGTCATGAAAGGGCAGTGTACTACATCAATTGTACTTTGGTGGGATATGAACTAAACTATAGTAACATAGAATGTGCCTATATTGTAGTAGTCTTTGCTACTCAAAAAATTAGGTACTATATGCTAAACCACCAAACTATGCTGATCACAAAGATAGACCCTCTAAAATATCTCCTAAGTAAAGTAGCATTAACAGGACAATTGGCTAAATGGGTGATGATACTTAGTGAATATGACATCCGGTATGTAGAAAGGAAAGCTATAAAAGGGAAAGTAATTGTAGATCAATTAGCAGATGCACCAATTAAGATAGACCATCCTTTGGTGGTAGATTTTCCTGATGAGTTTATCTTCAAAGTTGACATTAGAACCACATGGAAATTATACTTTGATGGGTCATATACTAATCGTGGTTTAGGAGCAGGCATACTATTTGCTACACCTCAAGGTGATACTATTCCTAAATCATTTAGGATTGCTTTCCCTTGCACCAAAAACATAGCGAAATATGAAGCCTTAGTGATAGGACTAAGAATGGTAGCCCAATGGACCTTCAAGAGTTTACATGTTTATGGAGATTCTTAGCTAGTAGTATGGTAAGTCAATGATGAATATGAAACTAAAGATGAGAAACTTGCTCCATACAAGTGCATGGACGACAGTTTCAAGCAGTAATTTGATGACATCACCTTTCAACAAATACCTCACATTTAGAATAGGGTAGAAGATGCTATGGCAACCGTGGGTTCCTTATTGGATAATCCTAGCAACGTTCCTAAATTTGAGTTTTTGGTCGAACAAATTTTGGTCCCTACCTATGATGTCCCCGATTCTGCGATGGTGTGTACAATTGTTGGTCCTACGTCCCCTTGGTACAAGGACATATACGACTATTGAAATTCCCAAATCCTACCTTTAGACTTGTCAAACAATCAATGTAGAACCTTTATTCATAGGTCTGCCAAATACACCATCATCGGAGATACCCTGTATAGACATACATTAGACAACACCTTGATGAGATGTATCAATGCTAAAGAAGCACAAGAAACCTTACGTGCGGTACATGAAGGTATCTGTGGATCCCATTCTAGTGGTCCTACCTTATCCCACAAGATTAGGTTATTATTGGCCTACTATGGAAAAGGACTCATATATCTTTGTCAAGAAATGTCGATAGTGTCAGATACAGGAAGATTTGATAAGCATGCTAGCATAAGAGATCTGCTCGATTACTTCACCATGGCCCTTTTCCCAATGGAGACTTGACCTCATAGGTAAGATACACCCTCCATCATCCAATGGCCATAAATTCATCATAACCGCCACTGAATACTTCACCAAGTGGATTGAAGCTATTCCTATGACCTATATTACCAGAACACAAATTTCCAAGTTTATCCTAAACTACATAATCTATCAGTATGGTGTACCTCAATCCATCATCATAGAAAATTTCCATCCATTCAAAAACCAAGAATTTCACCATCTCTATGAAGAATTCCACATCCAACACCATTTTTCCACCCCATATTACCCACAAGGTAATAGCCAAGAAGAGGCGTCTAATAAAACTATTATCAGAATCCTCAAAATGACTGTCAATGATGCTAGTCATGACTGGCATCTACAAATTAATCCTACCTTATGGCCCTATCACACAAGCATTCATACTCCCACTAGCGCCACTCCATACTCCTTAGTATTCAGTTATGAATCTATCTTACCTATTGAGGTTGAAATTCCTTCCCTAAGGGTATCCTTGAAAGGTCATATTCACGATGAAGAATATCATGTATCCAGATTGCATGAATTAGAATTCCTAGATGAATGAAGATAAAAGGCATTAGATTATCTTCAAGCATATTAGAACCGTCTTCATCGCACCTATAATAGGAAAGTTTTGAATTGACACTTTGACATTGGTGACTTGGTCTTAATGGAGAACCTGAAGAATAAAGCTGAAAGAGAAAAGCCAGGCAAGTTTGAACCTAACTGGTTAGGGCCTTATATTATTACATAAGCCTTTGGATCAGGAGCATATCAAATCTCTACCCCTAAAGGAGAACCAATTTTGTCACTGATCAATAGCCTTCATCTGAAGAGATTCTATGCATAGCTTTTGAGAACCATGTCTTAATCTTAAAAATACAAAAAAATAAAAATAAAAAATTGTTACCTTTATGAAAACCTAGCAAACATACGTCTTTGTAACACCAAAAAAATTGAAAAATCAATAAAATAGTAAAGAGAAATAATCCATCCAATAGTGAAAACCACTTCAGTGGTGCTTTGGATAAGTACCATGGTGAAAACCTAGAAAACAAGCACCATGTGTAGTCAACTTCGCTCCTTCGTCTACCATCATTCCAATCAAAATTTTCACCATCACCCATAATAAATGGTTGTCTTATCCATTACTTGGAACGATTGACACCAGGTCCATTATGTCTCCCCATTCTATCCTATAGGTCTTATTCTTGACTGGGGGAAAATCCTTGATCAACGTCATTTGGACCTTGTACATAACATCCCAATGCCAGAAAATGTCCTAAAAAAAGCTCAAAAACATCATAAAATGTCTTGAAAAAATCCAAAAACATAAAAAAACTCCAAAAAGAAAAAAATAATAAAAAAAAAATCCCAAAAAATAAGAGTCCGAGTCAGTTGTATCAAGTCAATCGTAGACATAGTCAAACTACGTTGCCTCTGCGACTGGACGTAGGCAAGGCCATCTATCAATGTGCCCCCGAGGCATTAGGTCCGTCTGTCTAGGTTTTTCATGTATCACACACATAAAATCATGACTCATTCTTTGTACATGTCAAAGTCATTGGTCATGTCGAACTATGAGGTCTCTACATGTAAAACGTAGGCAAGGCAATCAATCAATGAGCCCCCGAGGCAACACTAGGTCAGTCCTTTAGGGTACATCATCTCAAGTCCACATAAGTCAACACACACACACAAACACACTCATAACAGTCAGGGCATCAAAACAAGTCATGCATCAACAAGGCAAACATGTCAAAACTATCATCAAGCCAAAATCATACATATTTTCAAAACGATTAACTTATGTCTTAAGCAAGATATGTCTTTCTTGACAACGGACATCATAAATCATCATAGCCTCATGTAGCTTATCGCATCAATGGAATTAGGCTCAACCTCTTATACGAAACATGTCTTTCTAAAACTAGGCTTTGTCATGCCTTACACAAATGGTCACAAAGTCAAAACTAGACTCAATGTCTTATACGATATGTGTCATCCCTCACATCGGGCTATGTCAAACATTGAACAATCATACAAGATCAAGTTTTTGCAAATACTTTTATTGGCTTTATGACTTTATATCTTATTTTTTCTTATCTTTTTATGGATTTGTATTCGAGTCTAGTTACTAGCTTTCTCAAGGATGTCCCCTAAAGGATTTAGAGAAGCAAGGATGCTGCATGACTTTTTTTCTTTGACTGTTGTCTATCAACTATCTTTTAAACTTTTGATTTTGAGTCATGTTACTAGTTTCCTCAAGGATGTCCCATGAAGGATTTAGAGGAGAAATGATGTCTCATGACTCATCTTTTCTATGTTTGTTGTCTATGGTTTGTCTTGACAAAAATACTGGGGCAATATTTCCCTTAGTATGAGTTAAGACACTCCTTATCTGTAGCTATCTGTTGTTAGCAAGTGGATGACTTTGCTCACCTTGATTTATGTCATATTCTGGTGTTTGTCTCCATTTGTGTTAGTTACCGCCCAATGATGATTTAATGCAAGGCTTAGTTTGTATTTGGAAAAGTATTGAAGATTTTGAGATTCTTCTAACATCCATGTCCTATATGCTACTATTCATTTTTTTTCTCTAACATTTCTTTTCTGCATCTTCAACACCCTTATCCATGTTCATCTATGCTTTTGTCCTTCATCTTCTAGTTATCTCATCTATGTTGAGATCACACTCATGTTCTTCGAACCTACCTATCCTCTCGAGGGGGCATACCAATACCTCCTTGTTATTCTCCCTTTCATTGGGGCATATTTTTAATTAATTTTCTTTTACACAACATGATAAAATACATTGTATCAAAGAGGGGAAAATTGTAGACACTGAAAATTGGTCTAGGCCTATGAGTACCACTTTCGACATAATTTTCTAATGTCGATGGTCATGATTAAATAATGTTAATTATTTAATTATTTCCTATACACATCTTTTTTCTATTAATTAAATAACCTTTAATTATTTAATTAATTCATTATGACATGTGTTCAACTTTGATTAATTAAATAAATCTTATTTATTTAACTAGTCACTAATTAATTAGTTCTCTTTCTAATTAAATAATTTATTATTTAATTTACCCTTTTATCATATTTCAACTATAATTAAATATTTTTTTCAAATTATTTAATTATTCAATTAACCTTTTCAACAATCAATTAAATAAATCATTATTTATTTAATTAAATCTTTTCAATTTCAAATGTTGAATTAAATAAATATTTAATTCATAAAAAGAGTTATTTCTGTCACATTCTTCTATCGCCTACTTAACTGATTATTCACTCACCATCTGACTCGAGATCTATTTAAATCCATCAGTTGTCTCCTAATTTGATATCTGATCGTCTCTGTGAAGAGACTCTCTGACTTGATCAGTCAATCTAATTCTCCTACATGCACACATTTATTAATTAAATATCTTTATTTAATTAATTAATTCATGTGTGCATTCAAATAGATCGTTGTTGAGTTCTAACTTTATCCTTTTCATTCAAAGTCTAATCTTCTATTTATGAAGACTTTCAACTAAAGATTAAATCATTTATTTAATCTTGATCTCTTATTCAATCTATTTTCGAACAGTCTTAACACTAGATTAAATTATTATTTAATTTAGTCTTTATCTTGCAAAATTTCCCAACTCACGTTCTAACTAACACAAATCTCACATCGCATGACATTCATCAATCTCGATCGTTGATCTCTCTTTTGAATCTAGGTCGATCGTTCAAAAACCAACTTTCTATAAATTGGCTGACCTTTGTCATTATTCCTCCTCTTGAAATCTATATACTTTTGGAAGAGACTTGTTAATCTTCAATATTTTGCTATTATCACATATAAACATCAAGGCTATACTTGCACACTTATGAAAATCCAAGGGCAATTATACTACAAAAGGAAAAATGGAGAAGGACAATCAAGATAATTCGAAGGAGTGGACAAATATTCAGTGAGACTGTTTCATGTTTTGCTTTAGTTTATTCTTTTGTGCTTTGTTGTTTAATTTAGATTAATTCTTGTTTATTAGATTTAACCAATCTTACCACAATTTTTTTTATCTACGTTACAGTTCCAATCTTCCAAATCTTCAAAAATCCAACTTACATCGATGGTTTCCAACTTATTTATGCTTTTTCCCTCCAAAATAAATCTCCTAATTCCTACAACTTCCTTTTGAAATGCTATGATTGTTTTCCTTACCTAAAAATGCAATTTTGCAACTTTTTAGCAACTTTACATCTTTTTTCAATATTTTGCACTTTTTCCAAACTTGACCTTCTAAACACCTAGCTATCAACTAAAATGACTCATTACAATAGAAAATGGTCTCATTGACCTTATTTTAGACAAAATACCTCAGAACCTAAAGCCTACTCCTCAAAACCTTGAATTGACAACTTCTATTCAATGGTGCTCTTGCACCAAAAAATGTGGTAGCATAGAAAAGGCAATGAACTCTTTGAAAAAATGCCTCAAAAAAATGAGGTCTCATGGTGATAGAATGCCATGACTATCAAAATAAATTCGATTGTCATGGCATTCCATCACCATGAGACCACATTTCTTTGAGGCATCTTTTCAAATAGTCCACTACCTTGTCTATGGCTTGTCATGGCATTCCATCACCACATTTATTTGATGCATTTTTTCAAATAGTTCACTGCCTTGTCTATGTTATTTATTACTATTATGCTTTTGATATATTTTTTCCAACCATCCATAGCTTGTTTGAAAGCACTTGTTTTAGGATTTTAGCGATAGCAACAAGGCAGTGAATTGTTTGACAAGATTCTTTGGTAGACATGTATGAAAAATTTGGTAACATAGACAAGGTAGTGAACTATTTGAAAAAATACCTCAAAGAAATTTGGTCTCATAGAATGCCATGATAAGAAAATGCAATTGGCAACTGCTCCTAGTTATTAGTTATGCAATGTGAAGTAATTGCATAACTGCTTAAGTTGACTTTGTAGAAACTATATTGTAATTGAAATTTTTTCATCTATCAGCATCTAATAATTAGATATGCAATGTGAAGTAATGCTTTGACTTTGAAAGATGTGCAATGCAATGCAATCAATGATTTGAATATAAATGACAAAAATCTATTTTTTACAATTCATTAGTTAAAATATTTATTTTATTTGCTCTCTATATCTCTATATGCTATGGAAATACCTTTCAATTTAAAAAAAATAGTTTTTATCTCTTGTTCTACAATTTTTTACATTTTTTAAATATGATTTTTCCTGATTTTTTCAAAAACTCTTATACTTTTGGTTTGTCGATTTTTTCCCCAAAATATTTTTGCTACTATGCATTGGAAGCATGAAGCATACACATGAATACACAATATACATGAAGCATACATGTGAATAAGTGAAGCATACATGTGAATAAGTGAGGCACAAGTAATTGAAACATTCCAAAGGATACTAACCACCAGGAATGAAGCTTATTTACAAAATACGCTTTAGATGGGGCTTATTGAGCAATCAACAGTAATTAATTAAGCATTAGATGTAAGAAAAATCCATGCCTACAACATTCAAGAATATAATTTACACGATATGCATGATAACA
This sequence comes from Sequoiadendron giganteum, assembly GCA_007115665.2. Classification (NCBI taxonomy): domain Eukaryota; kingdom Viridiplantae; phylum Streptophyta; class Pinopsida; order Cupressales; family Cupressaceae; genus Sequoiadendron; species Sequoiadendron giganteum. The sequence continues at coordinate 322,556,229 of CM021101.1, read as the reverse complement.
TCATTCAAGAATGGCGATAGAAAAATAAGATTTTCTTTAATCAAAAAATCGTAAGGCTATACAATGCTATATATTGATAAAAGTATATACAATATATCCAAAAAAGCCATAGAGGCTTAGTACAAAGGAGCCATATGAACATAAAATGTCACAGATATATCGATAGTACAAAACATATGTTCCAAAATGCCACATAGGCATACAACATTTGAACAACCCTAATACATAGTCATTTCCCTCTACGGGAAGGAAATAGATCCTGTGTTGCCTTCAAAATTCAGCTGGATGGAGTGACTGTTGGTTCTCTTGTCTTTCAAACATGCTCACTAGTCCTCCTCTCTTCACTCTGGACCTTCAACTAATACAATAAAAAATAAAGATGTTAATACATAGAAATTGAATTATGGAATGACATATAACAAAATATAATCACTTACCGCATACATATAGTCATCATGCACATTTACAACATTACCACATCCACGATCTGGAGTGACAACCACCTGTAGCAACCATCAAGATATAAATTAAACTACATAAAAGTATCATGAAAATTTTCTATAATAGACCATAAAAGAGTAAATATAATGTCAAATCGACTAATCTGTTGCATACCTCTCTCAATGGATCAGAACTGGCTATTGCTACAGCAACTCCATGGTCCATCTTACCACCAACATCACCAGGGCCATCTGATATCAACATCTGCAAATGAAATAATATATCGGGTATCAATATAAAGAAGTTTAGGTAGTCCCTTTATAACTATCATAAATGAAAGAGTAAATGGTTGGCCTCAGTTGAGACTACAATATAGTTCTTATAGATCACAAAATGGTGAAAGTACTAAGTCCACTGGGATAGTCCAAACTCTTGCAAATGCCAAAGTTGAGTGCTCATTGAGATTCATATTGCATATGCTGATGAAATAATGTTAATGAGGGCATATTGTCAACATAATGATAATACCACAATGAAGTTCACATGAATGAAGTGAGGATTACTATGTTACTAGCAGCTTTCAAAGGGATAATGGAACATACAATGAATTACGACATGTCTAGGGTTTTACTATAGCACATGAAGTTGGCTGTTGAGGTATGCGATAGTAATGGAGAAGACAACTTTGGTCAATATTGAGTGGAAGCAAATTTATTTCTTCTAACCGTGTATAGGATAAAATTTGGATGGAGGTGCAATAGCATAGACGGGATAAAGAGACAAGACCAACAAGGGATAATGCAAAATATGGTGAAATAATAGAGGGTACAATGGGATGGGAGTCGAATGTGATAATGGAATATGGGATGGACTGGAATAGATTAATGGGATGGGCTAGGATGGGATAAAAAGATATAGTGTGAACTATTAGAGGTTATTTGGATGGGATTAGGAGGGAATAAAGGAACGTAAGGTGAATTAGGGAAAATAAATGGGACAAGACCAAGAGGGGATAATGGAACATAAGGTGAAATAAGAGAGGGTAATGGGATGGGAATAGAAGGGATTAATGGAACATAGGATGGACTAGTATAGAGTGATGGGATGGGCTAGGATGGGATAACAAAATATAGGGTAGAAAATTAGAGGTTAATGGGATGCAATTAGTACGGAATAATTCAACATAGGGTGAAGTAGGAGGTGTCTAGGGTTTGGCTATAGTACACGAAGTGCAAATTTGACTTGTGTGTAGCAATAATAGAGAAGAGTTATTTAGGATGAAATGTGGATAAATATGGTATAACATAGAATGGATAAAGGAACATAGGGTGGAACATAGGGGATCATGGAACATCTAGGGTGAAAATTTAATGGGTACAATAAGATGGGAGTAGAAGGGCATAATGACAAATAGCATGGAATAGAAGATATTAGTGGGATGGGCTAGGAGGGGATCATGGAAAATATGGTGAACTATTAAATGTTAATGGGATGGGATTAGGAAGGAATAAAGAAAAACAAAGTGAATTAGGAGAAGATAATGTGACACAATCAAGGAATACAAATGCAATGTTTGTGTTTCTCATCAATTTTTTAGATTTGTATACGCAAGATTATGAAAAACTAGCTAACATTGTTTTACAACACCATTAATGAATAAAGGCTACCTAAGTGTTGTTGGAATATGTCTTCTGGAGATTGTTGGCATATGGCTTATGGTGTCGTTATTGATGGCAACCTAAGTCATTGATCCGACGTGCACTTCAGTATTTGTTCATACCGGGAGACAAAATGAAGAACAGGGTATTCGACTGAAGTTGAATCTATTTGCATTACCATATTATCATTTTGAGTTGTGGATCTCAAGGAAGGTATTTTTATGTACGTACTTTCTTATCCAAGAATCATTAGGGTGCACATTCATTGGTGTGCAAATTAGGAGATCCAGTTTATTGATTTCCTCTTTATCAGTTCTAGAAGGCTGACTTGGTAGATGTAGCCATTGCATATGTTTAAGGAGTAATTGTTTAAATTTTTTTGTGTTCAAACATGCTGATTTGGGTCCTCACTATGCTATGGCTGACTTTGAATGATGTGCATTGAAAATAATTTGTGGATTTAGCTGACTATTGGAAAATATCTTATGTTTTATTGAAGCCGATAGGTAGCAATCAAATATTTAGGTATGGATATATATAAGTGATTGGTTATATAATTTTGATATCGGTGTGTGAAGTGTGTGATGTGAAATTTAGCAAGATAGTAGTGTGAATTCATTTGTGCATGAATGGATTTATGATGCAAATTGAAGCAAAGTAGAGCAGAAGAACGAAATCAGATAAAAGGTCAAGAGATCGACCAATGTGCTTAACCAGAACTATTCTCAGGCATTTGTAGACGCTAATTCATAGTTCACAACCTCTGTTTTCTTTTGACACTAATTTTAAGGTAGTGAGCCTTTCCATTTTTGAGCAGTGTGCTCTAGGCAGTGAGCCTGAATGCAAGTGCATTCCCATTTTGTAAAACTTATATTTGAGTACTCAAATTGTGGATTAACCTCCACCATGGTTTTTCCCCTAATAGGGTTTCCACATAAAAATCTTTATGTTATGGTGTTGTGGATGATTTATTTGTGTGTTTGCATCTTTCTTTCAGTTCAATGTTGTAAGTGGTTTAAAGATTAGATTAACAAAGTTAAATTTTGTAGAACACTGATTCACCCCCCCTCTTAGTGTTTCCTGATTCCAAAAATTGGTATTAGAGCTTGGTACCTCAGAAGGAGTTTAGCAGCTTGAGGTGGATCTTGGAATGTAATGGACTTTGGTAGTCTTCAACAACAACTTGTGGTGGTGCTTGATTATCTTGATCAATCCAAAGCAGAAGTCTGGGAATTGAAAGAAAATCTTAAGGATGCTAAGAAATTCATTTAGACGTTGAAGGATTAGATTGTTAAGTCCAGGGAAAAGAGAAAGGATCTCTGTGATTAGATTAATCAAAAAGAGAGCAAAAGCATGGATTATGTTCCCCTGAATCAAACCTTGAAGGAAATAATTGAAGAATGTGAGAAGCTTGCCAAAGACAATGCTACCCTAAAGAATGAGATGGAATCTATGGTGATGAAGCTGACTACGGAGATTGAAGAAAGAAAGAAGAATGAGGAAAATCTTGCTCAGTACTTCAAAGAAAGATCTGATGAATGCAGAAGAATTAATGGAGAATTCATTAAGTTGGAGATTGAACTACAACAATCCAGAAACAATGAAGAAGAGCTTGAAAAATAGATTGTTATTCTCAGGAATGAACTTGCTACAAGTAATGAATACAAGGACAAGTTCAAGATTAGCTCAGTTAATCTTGATGAGTTGACTCAAGTTCAGAAGAATGAAAATTACAAGCGAGGGCTTGGATATGAGAAAGGAGAAAGTTCTGGATCTAGACAAAGGAATTTTAGATAAAGAAATCTGATGAACAAAGCAAAAAGGCATCCGGTAAGACAACCTAATGCTCAAAAGTTTAATGGATACTATTTTTCTTGCAATAAATTTGGTCATATGGCTACTCAATGTAGAAATAAAATGAAATCGAGTGATCCATCATTTTTCGGTTAGTGTTTCAAATGTTATACCTGTGGAAGATTTGGGAAAATTGCTAACCAATGTAGATCAAGAAGAAATCAATGGAATGATTGGTCTAGACAAGGAAATGTTGTGTGTTACAATTGCAACAAATACAGTCACACTACAAAATTTTGTAGAAATAAAAATGTGGATAGAAGAGGTCCGACATACAAAAGAAAAAATACATAGAAAGATGATCAAGAAAAAGGAAAAGTGACTGTGGATGAAATAAGAGATCAGATGAAGAAGAAATGGGTAATGAAGAATGAGTCTGATTCAGGAGATAGTTCTGTACCAGAACCTGCTTTCGATAATTCCTCTGGGAATTGATTTCAGGCCATTGGCCTAGGGGGATTTTTTTCAAGAAAATCCTTTTTCCTCTGTCTGTAGTTGGTACCAGAATGTAGAAGATTGTCAACAGTTGTATTAATAATCTATAGATGCATTAGAAAACATTATCAAAGGAAATTCAAGCAATTGAAGGTGTGCAGAAGAATTTTTCTCTCGCTGACTGAAAAAGCAGGGTATCCGAAACACCTAGGGCAAAATAATTTATTACAACAAAAGGTTAGGTATGCGAGTTATAAAAAGCAAGTTGAAACCCTCATTTGCCACTTTATATTGAATAAAAGAAGGAGAGCACTTTGCAGCAGAATTTTGAAGGCGTGAAGACAATTTAGCAGTGAAACCCTAATCCATCAGGTACTTCAATTATATTGAGAAATTTTAATTTAATTTGGTGTGCAGTTGAAGAGCTTCTTTGATAGAAACGAAACATGTGTACAGAAGGAAAAGTGGAACAAATCAAAGGAATGATCAACCTAGATGAGTATAGCAGCGAGAAAATTAGAACTGTAAGAAACTTGTTGTCGCTTGATGAATTGAAATGGCTGAAAGAAGCTAAACACAAAAGCTTGGACATTTGGAGTGAATTTCCCTATTTCGAGAACACATAAATCGTTAAGCTTATTATGGATAGATTGAATGACAATATTCTAATTCTGGATAAACCCTACCATATCTTGAAAGAAGTAATTGGAAATTTAATTGGATTATGTGAAGTTGGGGATGTACCAAGGAAGAAGTCAACCCAGAATAAAGAAGTTGAAACCCTAACTGGAGTTATTGGAGATCAAAGGGAATTAATAATCTTGGCAATTAAAGACTTAGTGACAAGGTACATTGCGCATGGAGTATCCTACAAAATCTTTTTCAGAAACAGAGAAGGTGCAACTTCAAGTGTTGTTTACATTTCACACAAGATGATAACGGAAGATCAGGATTTTGACCTTTGCAGATTAATGAAAGATCAACTGATGGAGAATGTACAATTGACAAAGGTGACAGATTACCCTTTTAGGTTTGGTACTTTGGTTATGTCTTGTGATGTAATTTTTGAATTGTTTACCGATGAATAACAACGTAACATGGAAAGAGAGTGAACCTGTTTTCAAACAAATTTACATACACTTTAACAATTTGGAAAACTGTGATCAAGCATATGAAAGTTTCTTTAATGGTTTTCTAGGAAAGTTTGGCTTAATTGGTATTTCCCTTCCGGTAAGGGCACTTGAAGTTGGTTCCTCCTCTGGTGAGATAGAGAAGAAGAAAAGAGCTAAAGAAATTGTTTTCTGTACTCCTCCAGAATGCAAGGCTCCAAGAGTTGAAGGGAAAGGAAAAGAATAGGTGATTGTAGATATACCAGATGAGGAATCTAATAAGGAAACTGAGGACACCCAAAGAAAAGAACTAGAAACAGCCGAACCAAAACAAGAAAAGGCTATGGCAGAAGAAAGTGAAGAAGAGGATGACTTAACCAAAGAAAAACTATTGCAGCTTATTCATGAGGAAGATGGAATGTAGAAAATTGTAAACTTATGGTCTATCAGACCTTCATATGAGTAGGACATGATTTTAAACATACTAAGTGCTCATCTTGTGCACAACCATATTAAATTATAGACTTTGTAGACTACATTTCCAGAAGAGATGATTGAATGCATCAAGGAAATCATGGACTCTGAGTCTCAGAACATGGAAGAAGAAGAAGTGATTTTGCACCTAAAGAAGTAGTACAAAGTATCTCTTACCAAGCTAAAAAGGCATATGAATCAGCTAAGGCAATGCATAAACTCAAAAAAAAACATTTACAACTACTGTCTTTGTTGGCTTCATGCAATTGACAAGTACAAAGAAAATTTGAAACAAATTGAAACTGAATTAAACAGTATTGGAAAAAACTTTAATATGTTCTAGGATCAAGATGGTGCAATCAAGAAAAGGATTCAAGAATTATAGACAAAGAATACAAATTTTTAAAACACTAGAAATAGGATTGTTGACACCTTTTGGAAAGTGAAGGATATAATAGAATGTAGACTGAAACAACTGATTGAAATACTAAAGAAAGGAGAGATATTGGAAGAAGCCATCACTATTCCAAAATCCCTCATCAATATTATCAACTAGACATCTGAAAACAACATGATCATAATCACAGGGATTGTAGTAGAAGCATGGAAGAAGTTTCTTTCAGAGATGAAGGAAAAATACAAAATAATCTTTTAACTCAAGTAGCCGATGTATGTCTTCAAATTTTGAACCAATTTTTGAATACATAAGTTTTTTATTATACTCCATAAGGGATTACTATAAGGATTTTTTTTTGGTTTTTCATTGATGTCAAAGGGGGAGAGAGAGTAGTTAAAAATTCCTTATCAAACTTAGGGGGAGTTGTGTTAGTTATAAATTTTTGAAGTATTGAAGGATTGCAGTATGTTGGTTTTGACACAGTCATTTTTCACGAAGTGTTTCCATCAATGCCAAAGGGGGAGATTGTTGGAATATGGATTCTGGAGATGTTGGCATATGGCTTCTGGTGTTGTCATTGATGGCAACCTAAGTCATTGATCTGGTGCACACTTCAGTATTTGTTCATACCGAGAGACAAAATGAAGAACATGGTATCCGACTGAAGTTGAATCTATTTGCATTACCAAATTATCATTTTGAGTTGTGGATCTTAGGGAAGGTATTTTTATGTACATAATATCTTATCCAAGAATCATTAGAGTGTGCATTCATTGGTGTGAAAATTAGGAGATCCGATTTATTGATTTCCTGTTTATCAGTGCTAGAAGGCTGACTTGGTAGATGTAGCCATTGTGAATGTTTAAGGAGTAATTGTTTAAATGTTTTTGTGTTCGAACATGTTGATTTGGGTCCTCACTATTCTATGACCAACTTTGGATGATGTGCATTGAAAATCATTTGTGGATTTAGCTGACCGTTGGAAAATATCTTATGTTTTATTAAAGCCAATAGGTAGCAATAAAATCTTTAGTTGCGGATATATATAAGTGATCGGTTATATCATTTTGATATCTATGTGCAAAGTGTGTTAGTGTGTGATGCGGAATTCAAAAGGATAGCAGTGCGAATTTACTTGTGCATGAATGGATTTATGATGCGAATTGAAGTAGAGCATAGCAGAAGAACATAATTAGACAAAATGTCAAGAGATCGACCAATATGCTTAACCAAAACTATTCTCAAGCATTTGCAAATGCTAATTCATAGTTCACAACCTCTATTGTCTTTTGACACTAATTGTAAGGTAGCGAGCCTTTCCGTTTTTGAGTAGTGAGCTTTGGGCAGTGAGCCTAAATGCAAGTGCATTCCCATTTTGTAAAACTTATATTTGAGTACTCAAATTGTGGATTGACCTCCACTATGGTTTTTCCCCTAATAGGGTTTCCACATAAAAATCTTTGTGTTATGGTGTTGTGGATGATTGCTTTGTGTGTTTGCATATTTCTTTTAGTTCAATATTGTAAGTGTTTTAAAGATTAGATTAATAAAGTTAAATTTTGCAGAACATTGATTCACCCCCCCTCTCAGTGTTCCCTGATTCCAACAAGTGTAAATTGTTTGAGGAAATGAATTACGAGGTGTGGAGGTAGAAGGTCCATGAGGAAACTATTTGAAATCCAAAGCATGTTATGAGACAAACATTCAAATATAACATTCAATCATTGAAATGGAATAATAATATCTTTAATACTAGTTGCATACCTGTGGAATCATTGTCGAGAATGAATAAGGGTCTATAGGAATGGAGAACGTCTCATGAATAGTTCGACCCTGAAATTTCATCATATCAAAATTCTACTAATTTAGTTATTCTTAAATTTCAAAATATAATTTAATAAACAACATTAAATGAACTTGCTGAATTTGACCTGAGTGTCAATTCTGAATGTATCATTGAACAAATCATCTATGAAAGCCATCACCTTTGCAACTGATGTAGGCTCTATAGTTGCATCAGCAGAACTCTGATAATCATACGCGCAAATAGCACCATAGGCGCCACAATGGTGGGGTGGAGCTTGGGGCCTACACATCTCCTCCACATCAGGCTCTACTAGAGGCCTCACACACTGTAAAATGGTCTGGGTGAGTGAGTCAATCGACTCCAACATGTCCACCTCTACACTATCCTTAACAATGGAAGGACCGACGAAATGCTCCACCATGGGTCTGGCCAAGGGTCTCAGTGCCAATTGTGGATTATGTTGTGCAATAGGTCTATCATGTGTGGAGCCCCCACCTCTACCCTAAAAGTCTAAGATGTCAAAATAGTTTGGCATTTTATTGAGGACAAACTCACAATAGAGTTTCTTCAAAAAATATTGCAGTACCTCATGGTTATTGCATGGAGGTTGGTCAAATACCATCCACCACCACTCCTAAAAGTTATTTTTAATTAACTCATGGTGGCACCAATAGATGGGTAACCTCCTACATGCATGAGACAAAGGTGCATTGGTTCTCGGGTCTGTAAATAGGGCACATAAGTTGGCTTTGCTATTTTTTGGTTTTTGACATCTGCATATGACAAACCACTAGCATAAAATTGTCTCATCTCATGCCTCTTATTTGACCAAAAATTTATTTTCTCGCTCATTTCTCCTACATGAGTTACAATTGACTTCATTGATTCAACAATCGCTCTCCTATAAAGGTGGGTTTCGACATGCTCGGTTAATCTTCCAATTAATTGTTCAATGTCTCTTTTATTGTTTTCAATTTGACTTAGAATATTTTCTTGTGTTCCTTGAGGATGCCTATGAATTGATGGAGGGGTTTCAGGTTGTTCTTGTATAGGAAGCTCTTCGTGAGAAGGTGATTGTGATTTCTCAATGTTTTGAGGTGGAGATTCATTCCCTGAGAATTAGAACATAGTTTTATTATAAAAACCTATTTCAATCTGTATTCTAAATCAAATTCGAAATAAATAGAATAAAAATACATACCTCTTCGCAATCTTTGACCTCTCTGATGTGTTGGCGGCATCCTCATAAAAAATTGCAAGCTAAGGATGCAAATAATGGATGAGATTTCATGAGTGCGAGTTGTAGAGCTCAAATCCTCCAAGCCAAGTTGCAAGTTGAAGTGAAATGAGGGTTTGAAAGGTAGTTTTTGGTTTTATTTTACTTTTACATTTGGTGCATTGCAAATGACTTGAAGTCATTCAGTGTGCACTAAATGGACAATTTTGGCCTTTTTTTGTGAATTTTTCCAATTTGACACCAAAATTGTGTCACAAATTGGTGCACTTACCCAAAAGAAGTCAATTTTTAAACATGACAACAACCATTACTTCCATTATAAAATAATCATATATTATAAATTGTTCTAAAATAAATAATGTAATCAAGAAGCAAAAAATATGAGTACTAAATCCATAGCCTAATGCCAATTAAACTCACTCTACACAAAAAATGAAAAAATAACAAAACTAATGTTTTAATTAAAAATTTTTTTATCCAAAATAATAGAATAGATAAAAAAGAAGCATGTTGCACAGTGATATCATGCTACTAAAATATAATTTTATCTAATAGTGAAACGATGAATAACAATTTTATACCTTATCTACACTAAAATATATTTTTGTCCTAATCTTGAAACAATGAAGATCACTTACATAACACAGGCTACAAAATAATAAAATCTAAAATAAGTATTACAAGCCAATGAAGGAACATTACAGAGCCTTGACCCAACTGGCCTAGAGAAAGAACATTAAATTACAGCTCAAAACATTATTCAAATAATCATATAGCAAAGTTCCTCTAGGAATCACCATTGTTACTACTATATAAGAAACATACATCATGTTATTAATGAAATGACTACTTCTATAAATATAATTACAATCCTTCCAATTGCTAGGAAGTCTTGAGTGATTTATGTGATTGCTTACTATGTTTCCTTAAAACCTATCTTGTCCTTTTTGTTCAGTTGTCTCTGTTGGTCAATTTCCCGAATTAATACTAAAATATTTACGAAGCTGATTCACAATTACCCTACTTATACATATGGGTCTTCACTTTAATTTGGATAATATTTGAAGGATAAAATTAGGTTTGTGTGATCAAAGAGTGCACAAAAAATCATGATACCAGGACTTTGAAATTCATTAGTGCAAAATAAGATAAAAAATGTTAACCAATATAGCGAGGAATGTAGAAACTTTTAAATGCACAAACAAAGTTGTTGCTCTATTTTCCAGTCAAACTGGAAATACCTAAAACTCAGATGAGAAAACAAGAGGAGACATGCAACTTCGATTTTCTATTTAATCAAATTGGAAATGACAATACATAAAAACATTTAAAACTACAAACTCAGAAAATAAACTTTAATTACAGATTATAACTTTCTGGGAGTGATCAGAAGCTGCTCAACCAGACTGGTAATGATTAGGAGCTACTCAGAGCTCTCCATTCCTATTTGACTAGAACTATCTATTATTCCTGGCAAACTCAGAAGGATCAGGAGAAATCAACTGCTCACTACAAACACTCTACAACAACTTTGAGCAATCCAGAGCTATCTGAAACTCCTTGCACAAAATATTCTCTAATGCTGCTGCAACTTCACTTCTTCCTACTAAATTTTTTGCTACTGCAAAAACTAACCATACCTCTAACTTGCTTGGCAAACTGTCTTCATTTCTTTTGCCTCCAGAAAGCATTCCCTCTCAAAATTCGAAATTACCTACCATAGTAAATGCTAAATTCAAAATCAACTACCTCATTTAATTTTAGAGCTGTTAGGAGCTGCAGGGAGGATCCCCAAAACATAAAGGCTCCTGACGGGTAGGTGAGGGTTGCAGGGGGTCTAACAAATGAGAAGAGGCTCGGGAGAACAATAAATTCCAACACTCCCCCTTTGTCCTGAGCCGACAAAACAACAAGATCAATCCTGATCTAAATCAATAATGCCCAAATTGCTTCTTAGGCACTCAAAACTGTCCTTGCTCAATGGCTTGGTGAATATGTCTGCTAGCTGTTGCTCAAACTTGCAAAACTTTATTTTAATTTCACCATTTTCAACCAATTCACAAATGAAATGATACCTGATTTCAATGTGTTTGCTTCTTCCATGAAACACATGATTTTTCGTTAAGGCTATCGATGAAACATTGTCACAAAAGATTGTTGTTCCATCCTCTTGTTCTTCTCTCAAATCTACCAAGATTCTTCTCAACCAAATAACCTGACATGCTGCTGCATTTGTTGAAAGGGAAACAATAGGATGCTTCTTGAAAGCCCATGAGATAGCACCCAAACCCAAATGAAATACATAGCCCAAGGTGCTCTTCCTATCATCCAAACTTTCTACCCAATCACTGTCAGTGTATCCAACCAACCCATACTCTTTTGCTATTGTGTACAACACACCATATCTTTTGGTGCCATTCATGTACCTCAGGATCCTCTTACCCACTTGCCAATGGGTGTCTCTTGGAGTCTCCATAAATCTGAAAATGGGACTCACTCCATGCATTATATCTGGTGTAGTTGCAATCAAGTACATCAAACTTTCAACCAAATTTTTATACATGGTCGGATCCACATTGCTACTGCAATCTTCCTTGCTCAAATTCAGACCTATGGTTGTTGGTGTTGGTGCAGGCTTTCTCTCAAGCATTCTAAATCTCTTCAAGATCTCAGTTTCATTCTTCTCTTGAGAGATAAAAATACCATCATGCATTTGTTTGACTTTTATGCCTAGAAAATACTTTAAGAGACCTAAATTTGTCATTTCAAATTCTCTTTTCATGGCCTCTTTAAAATCAGCAATGAGAAAATCATCATCCACAGTAAAAACTAAATCATCTACATACAAGACAATAATTAAAATATTACCATTTACTACCCTGATGTAGAGAGTGGGCTCACCATCGCTTTTGCTAAATCCATTGCTCGTCAAATATGAGACAATCTTACTGTACCATACCCATGGAGCTTGTTTCAACCCATAAAGAGCTTTCTTCATCCTATACACCTTGTGTTATTCACCTGAAACTTCATATCCAAAAGGATGCTCCACATAAACCTCTTCTTTCAATAATCCATTAAGGAAGGTAGACTTCACGTCCATTTGAAAAACCTTCCATTTGTGTTGGGAAACAATAGCTATGTCTGCCCACACAATCTCCATCCTAGCAACAGGGGAAAATGTATCATCATAGTCTCTTCCAAACTGCTATATGTACTCCTTGACAACTAAACTTGCCTTGTGCCAATCTATTTTTCCTTCAGCATTGCTCTTGGTCTTAGAGACCCATTTTACTCCAATAGCTTGCTTGTTTGGAGGCAAGTCAATCAACTCCCATGTATTGTTTCTTTCTAATGCATCTATTTCCTCATCCATGGCTTCACACCATTTATCCTCTTTCACAGATTTTTCAAAATAAATTGGATCATTGTGAGAAAATATTGCAAAATTCACACTCTCATCAAATTCCTCATCATACCTTTCATTTTGGTAGATCTCCCTTAGACTCTTGGTCTTTCTTGGCATTAGGGAGGTGAGAATGGGGTCTGAATTTTCACTATTACTGCTACTCTGTTGAACAGGATGGTTCTAGAGCTGTCGGGAGCTATCGGGAGCTCGTCGGGAGCTGTCAGGAGCTCGTCTGAAACTATCTGGAGCTCGTCGAGAGCTGTTAGTGGTTGCTTCCCATTCTGTCTATTTTGATCAAGAGTTATCAGAAGCCGTTGGGAGCCATTCATTTCTGCTGCTATAGGATCTTGTTGATCTTCATTTTCATCTTCTTCATCACTCTGCATTGTCAGGACCTGTCGGGAGTTGTTGGGATCTTTCGTGCCATCCCGTGACTGATCTTCTAAAAACTCCACATCTCTACTAATGATAATTTTCTTGGTGACTGGGTTATATAGCCTATAGGCTTTTGACACTGAACAATAACCCGTGAAGATGCACTTTTCTCCCTTATCATCCATTTTTTGCCTTTTTCCTTTAGGCATGTGAGCATATGCTACACAATCGAACACCCTTAAATGTTCAACCGTCCATCTTTGTTTTGTCCATGCCTCTTGAGGTATTTTGTCACAAACTACCTTTGTTGGACTTCTATTTATCATATGTACAGTTGCTGCTACAACCTCTCCCCAATATTTAGTTGGGAGTCCCTTTGCTTTCATCATGCACCTTGCCATCTCCACGATGGTCCTATTCTTCCTTTCAGCCACTCCATTTTTCTGCGAAGTATAGCTGGTTGTAAGCTCTTTCTTGATGCCATTTTTCCTGCAAAAATTCACAAATTGATTGGAGGTATACTCTCCTCCATGGTCTAACCTTAGGACCTTAATGAAGTGTCCACTCTCTTTTTTAGCTTGGGCCTTAAATAATAAAAACTTATCAAATGCATCAGACTTATGCTACAAAAAATAGACCCAAGTCTTACGACTAAAATCATCAATAGAGGTCATAAAAATTCTGCTATTACCAATGGGTGTTATTTGCATAGGGCCTACCAAATCTGTGTGCACCAACTCCAATGGTGCTCTTGCCCTTGTAAAATTGTTTGATTGAAAGGGCTGCCTATGTTACTTGCCCAAAATGCAAGCCTCACATCTAACATTAGGCTCTACTATCCTTGACAAACATCAACTATCTTGCTTTTGGACAAAAGACTCAAACCAGCATAGCCTAAATATCCATACCCGAGATGCCATAGCTTGGAGGGGTCTTCAATGGTGCTCTTGAGGGCTGATTGCTGTACTGCTATACATTTTCCATCCATGAGAGGTGCAACAATGGATTGAGATGAGAAGCACGTCTCAATCTTCAAAGGAAACATCCAGTTCTTTGTCATCACAACTACTGCAAACACCTTCGTCCTCTCATTTTTGTCATAAATGACACATTTGCCCTTCTCCATCAACACTTTGTATCCATTTTGGATCAGCTGTCCTACACTCATGAGGTTATGCTTTAACCCAAGTGCAAAAAACATATTTTGAACCTCCTTCTCACCTTGCTTGGTGTGGATCATGATAGATCCTTTTCCCTTGACTAGAACTATTCCATTGTTCCCCATTCTAATCTCAGACTTTACATTTTTGTGAATAAAAGAAAATAAGCTTTCATTACCACTCATGTGGTTACTGCAACTACTGTCCAAGTACTAGACTTCAGGGCTACCTTCTTCACCAACATTGCACATGATGAAGGATGTGGACTGATTTTCTTCAACCACATTTGAAACAACTACATTTGCATTTTGTTTTTGCTGATTACCGTGCTTTTTCCAGCATTCACTAGCATAGTGCCCAAACTTATGACAATAGTAGTACTCCACATTGCTCTTGTCATTTCTCCCACTCGAACTGTTGTTCTGAGAGTTGCTTGCTCCTTCTTGGCTACTTGCTTGTCTCGATCTTTCTCCTCCAACATTTTCTTGGCCGGATCTGCATCTACCTCTTCGGGAGCCATTTCTACCTCTCTCCCTGTCTCTTGTATTCGACTAAGCTTTGAAATTTTGCTCTTGGGAAGAAGTAGTAGACCTTTTTAGGCACTACTCATAGGTATGGAGAGAACCCATTAACTCATCCACTGTCAAAGTAGAAAGGTCCTTTGCCTTTTCGATAGCAATGACGAGTGGATCATACCTCGTGGGTAGACATCTGAAGATTTTTTCAATGATCTTCTGCTCCTCTAACACATCTCCATTTGCTCTCAATTGGTTTAACAAACTCGTGAACCTTGTTTGAAAATCTGCAACAGACTCACTTTCTTTCATTTCAATAACCTCGAACTCTCTTCAAAGTAATTGGAGCTTCACAGATCTGACTTTATCAGTCCCTTTGTATCCATTTTGGAGGATTTACCAAGCCTCCTTTGTATATTCATCTGCTGCTATTCTGGGAAAGATGGCCTCTGTCAAGGCTACCTCTATCAAGCTCAACGCCTTGGCATCTTTCTTCCTCTGCTCCTTCAGCTAGGTCTTCTGGTTATTTGTGAGAGTTGCAAATGCAGCTGAATCAGTGATATCCACAAACCCATTTATGAGAAAATCCTACAAATCATTTGCCACCATAATGGTCTTCATCTTCTTGGCCCAAACATCATAGTTCTGTCCATTAAAGGACGGTGGCTGTTGCCAACTCTTTGCTTCATCTCCAGCCATGTCTCATATAGAAAAAACTTAAATGCCCAGAAAAAACAAATGCCCTAACTCACAAGGAAATGGGGCCTATGGCTCTGATACCATGTAAAGATTTCAAATGCAAAAACAAAATGCACACACAGAGCTGCTGTTTTGTTTTCCAGTCAAGCTAGAAATACCCAAAACTCAGATGCGGAAACAAGAGGAGACATGCAACTTTGATTTTCTATTTAATCAAACTGAAAATGACAATACAAAAAACATAAAACTACAAACTCAGAAAATAAACTTTAACTACAGATTACAACTTTCTGGGAGCGATCATAAGTTGCTCAACCAGACCGGTAATGATTAGGAGCTACTCAGAGCTCTCTATTCCTATTCGATTGGAACTATCTACTATTCCTGACAAACTTAGAGCGATCAGGAGCAATCAACTGCTCACTACAAACACTCTACAACAACTCTGAGCAATCCGAAGCTATCTGAAACTCCTTGCACAAAATGTTCTTTGTTGCTACTGCAACTTCACTTCTTCCTGCTAAAATTTTGTTGTTGCAAAAACTGACTATACCTCTAACTTTCTTGGCAAGCTGTCTTCATTCCTTTTGCTTCAAGAAAACATTCCCTCTCAAAATTCAAAATTACTTACCACAGTAAATTCAAAATTCAAAATCAGCTACCTCATTTAATTTTGGAGCTATCAGAAGTTGCCGGGATGATCCCTAAAACATAAAGGCTCCTGACAAGTAGGTGAGGGTTGCAGGGGGTTTGACGGATGAGCAAAGGCTCAGAAGAACAATAAATTCCAACAAAGAATTCATTATACATATACAATTCTCCAATTGTTGTATTAAGGAAAAATCACATGATTGTTTACATCAAAGACTAAACATAGTATTTACAGGGGATCTACTAGTTCAATTCATGACAACAATAATTAGCTAATGTCAACAATAACTAGTTGACATTAGGATTGACTGCATATGGAAAATTCACTGCAAGCAATTCATCAATGAAAAGTTCACCACCAGCAATTCACTGTTGGAAAATTCACCGCCATCACAATTCACTGCCAAGTAAAATTCACTGCAGAAAATTAATCGCATTAATATTTTAAAAAAAATCAAAGTTTTCGAAATATATATTAAAAAATATTAATGCGGTTAATTTTCTGCCACGGTGAATGCTGGCCGTGAATTTTACTTGGCAGTGAATTTGTCAGAACGGTGAATTTTCCCACAAGAATTTTACTTGGCAGTGAATTTGTCATGATGGTGAATTTTCCCACGATGAATTGCTGACAGTGAATTTTTTGTCGATAAATTGCTGAGGGTGAATTTTCCTAGAACCAGAATTGACATGGCCTTGCTGAACATTCCACTCAGCAGCGATGTTGTTAACCTCATAGTTGCTGGGTCAATCTGCTTCTCTAGATTCATCTTCCCCACACAATCTGGAACCTGATTGATATTTATTCTACACAAATTCAAAACTCTGAGAAGCTTCAGTTTTGTAATGGATTCGGGCAATGTAGAGATGAAAGTGCTGCTCAAGTCAAGAATCTTTAAAACTTTCATACTGGAAAACAAGTAGTTCAGAATGAAAGAAAATTTCTTATCACATATTGATAATGTGCTTATAGATTCTGCTTTTTCCATATCGCTGTTTGCAATGCCATAATTATATAGGGCTTTAGTCCACAATAAAATGATAGTTTCTACCTCTCTCGGTGGATTCCTAAATGGAAAACACACACCTATTCTTTCATCTGGAAATATGTTTTTAAATGGGAACTAACATATACTCCAGGTAGACTTGAATTAGCTAAAACAAATAAACAATCCCATCTAATATCCCGTTGGTCTTCAACATCCATTACCTTTTCCATTGCAAATAAAGAAAGAAATGTAAAACAAATTTATTATATCTTCATCATCTATTACCTTGTCCACTGTAAGAAAGAAATGTAAAATAGGACTTTTGGATTTGGGATAGGGAGACATAACTTAGTTTAAGAATCTGCCATACCAGATCATGTACAATATCCGCTTGCACCAACCCCATAGTACCACGGACTAGACTCTAAAATGCCTAATTTTTATGAAAACAAATTGAATTTACCTGACCGGTGTGTCCCTCAAGACCCAACCTTTTGCTCTTGCTTTTGCTTAGAATTCATGCTGCTTATTATCTGCACATAGATGTTCAGTATGTGCAAATGAAAGTAGGACAGTTTTGGGAACATAAAATCCCGTTGTTAAAGCTCTCGCTTGCTTTCAAAACTACCGGCACAAACTGAAATGTCTGTCAGTCTACCTTTTCCATCTATTCTATCGTCATGATATCATTGAATGAGGGATGAGGGCATGATGCCTTTTTAGATGTTATGGTATCTTAACCATGCATTTTTGTAGGGAGATTAGCTTCTGTCATATAAAGACTGGTGACAACATCTTTAGCAAATTAATAACAAATATTATTCTTCTACCATGAAGACAAACTTCATTCTTGTAGGGGTGTAAAATCAAAAAGATCTTTCATTTTTCATAGGATGAAGACTTACGAGCCTCAAAATCTTGTAGAGGTGTAAAATCAAAAGATCTCCCATGTCTCATAGGATGAAGACTTACCAGCTTCAAAATCTTAGAAGTTGATATGGATTCGTTTGGTGTGGAAGATCAATTTAAAGATTTAAAGACTGGAGGTCTATTAAAAACTTTGTGGGAATTTCACATGCATTCACAAATTTGAAATAATGGATAAATAAAAAATAATTCAAAACCATTAAATTTGAAATTCTACCCGAAGGCTTCTTACTTGTATTATGCCTTGATTAAGCCACTCGAAACAAAATTATAGATGAGGGGCCTTGGTTCTTTGAAGGGTCCAACTTTTTTTGAAAAGATTGGAAGTTGAACTTCAATCCAACTAATTTATCTTTAGGCTTGACCCCCTCCTAGGTCATGCTCTATATTATTCTAATGAAATTCTAGGATATTTCATAGCTTTGATCAAACTTAGAAACTATCTAGGGGAATTTATCAAAACTGATGAAAACATGGTGGACAATAACTTTAAGATCTATGTATGCTTCTATGTCAGATAAGACCTTTTTCAAATTTCTCCCTACTTCCATGTGCCTCAAATTAGAGACTAAATTGTGGACTTAACATATTAAGATGGAAAATATTAATCTAGAGAGTGGAAAAACTAATCCTAGTTTCAAGGAGAAGGAATCCAACCAAGCCAAGGAATCTATGAATGACCTTATAGATCTATAAATTTAGACAACTCTTAGGGATTCTCTATATATTTAGAAAAGTTGCAGGTGAAGATTGAAAAAGGATTTGAATTCTACTTCTCCAAGGGAGATTAGCAAACCCAATCTCATTTTCCTCACAATAAAGGCCAATTAAAATGTGAAGCATCACCTAAAAAAAATATGTATGCTCAATTCATTAGACTTGGATATGGATGATGAATTGGATCTTTTAAATGGAGAACAAACTCTTCTATTAACTAAAATTTTAAACATCCCAATTTGCGATTGTCAAAATCAAACTAGGTTGTAACTCAAAAGGAAAAATATGGAGCAAACCAAGAAAGGAGATGACTATACAAGAGATTCAAGTAACCAAGCAAAGCACCCTACCCGATTTCACAAATACTAGAATCCAAAGAGAGATATTCCCTCCACCAAAATAATAAAAATATTGTCATGGAATGTTAGGGGACCTAACAAAAGGTGCCTATTAAAGCCTTTTAGGTACATTAAAAAGTAAAATGTCAATCTACTTCAAGAAACCAAACTAAGTGCTTATGAAGTTTTAGACTTGACAAATAGATGAAGTTAGTGTAGTTTTTTATATATATGGGGCTTTAGGAGGATTGGGCATGTCATGGTTTCTCTTTTCAACTTGAGTTAAAAATTCTAGCAAATGGGTCAAATTGGTAATTGTGTAAGATTTAAATTTTGCTAGGAAATTTTAAATTATTTCTTTTGAATATATATGTTTCAACTAATCATCTCTGGGACTAATTGTCACTTACTCTAGCTCCCCTTTAAAATGAATTGGTTGTGCTGGGAAGATTTTTGTGCTATTATTTCAAACAAAGACAAGAGAGGGGATGACTAGAACAATGATCTCTTTGATAGAGTTTATGACCTTCATCAATTTTAGGAACTTGATTGATGTGGAACCTTTTTCAAGTTCTTTTACTCGAATAAAACAAAAGTTGAGTATTGGTTATGTTACAAAGAGATTAGATTTATTTCTCTTATCCCCTTCATAGCTAAATAATGACTAGGCTATCTATTAATGCAAGATCGTTCCAATCTCAAGCTCTAATCACTCCCTAATTTCTTTGGAAGTCTTTGAGTACTTATAGCCAAATAATTATCCTTTCAAATTTGAACTAAATTTGTATATAGCCCTCAATTTTATGGACTTGAAGAAATGGTAGTTAAAGGTGCCTAGAGTCAAGGGCTCTAAGATGCTCATATTTTCCAAAAAATATGTGTCAAAAGTTGCATCATATTATAGAACTATGATCCTTTCAAAAATATTTTTGTAGAAAAAAGAATCAAAGAAATTTTGGTTTCCCTCACTACCACTATTTAGACAAAACACATGTATCATTATACCTTTTTACAAGAGTTTAATTATTTTTTAAACTCTCGTAAATGTTGAAAAGGGATGGAATCTTCTTGAATAAAAGTATAAATAAACATTTTACAAGATAGAGATATAAACACAAAGTTCTTCCACATTCAACCAAAGCCAAAACGCAGTTTAATAGAATTGTCTCTATTAAAGCCCAAGATAATAATCTTCTAGAAGATAGTGTTTTTTTGATAAGATAAGCAACATTATAGGTGTCGTACCCTTTACACAACAAGCCACAAGGGCCAAAAAGGATCACCAAGCATGGTTTTGAAGGGACCAAGAACCCACAACAGAACTAACAAGCCAACAAAACAGAGAGTAGCGGAAGAACCACATACACACATAAGAGTTTAACAACACCTAGTCACCAGATAACCAGGATTGACATCACACTCAGAACCAACAGTCTTAAGCCAGAAACAACTAACAACTCATTTCGGGCATCAAAACCAAGAGCAAAAGAACCTTTAGGACAAACAACAATCCTAAATCAAAAACAATAAAAGCCTTGAGCCAAGAAACAACCCCTAACACATCAAGTCCAAGGAGACTATTTGAAGCAACCTGATCACAAACCACCTGTAACAGCTGGACAACGACAAACCTTCCGCTCGAATAAATCAATATTGAGCCTAAAAGACCCCTACCAAAAGAGGGCTACAAAGCATAAGTTGTAGTAGAGAAACATACATTAGATTGCACTAGCCATCCAGACACCAACCCCGAAACCACCTCTAAAGGATGGAGCTCCTCTCTATAGGAGAGGAAGAAGTGGGTACTAGAACTATCGAAGAAAACTCCCTCTAGAGCAAGCACACACCACCTCGATAAGGACCAACCCAAGAGAGAAACACTTCCAACCATCACTACAATCACCAACTCCACCTCAATAGGAGAGGGCACCACCTCGATAGGAGCAATATTCTCCTCTATAGAATACAATGATTGTAGAACATGGTAGCAAGCAAGAACTCCAACAACACAGGCAAAAACCTCTTCCCAAGGCATCCAAACCGAAGGAACAAAAGCAGCACAGGCAAACCCTGAAAACCCATCAACTCTTTCATCAAAAAAAGCACCATCCTCCTCAAGAGGAAAACAACCAACCAAGGGAGTCCCCAAAAACAGAAACCCCACTGCAACCCTCAGAGAAACAAAGCCCATAAAGGGAACAATACAACTCCCAGCCATGCCACAGAAGCAGGTAGTAGAGGAAAACAAAACCCCAACAGGGCAGAGCCCCCTCCTCCAACCAAACACAAACACCAAACCCATCACTTCCAGCAACCAGGAAGCCTTCCAGAAGCACAAATTCCCCTTCACCAAAATATAGGTCGGGACTCCAAAAACACCAAAGGAACAAAGGAGCTTTCATGAAAGTTCCCACAAAACACCTCTGCAGCTACACAAATCCAGGGAACCACCTCCCTAACGGAGCAACAGTAATAGTTCTGATAGCATCCACCACAACCCTCACTTTAGGTAAAGCCTAATAGATCCACAGACCCCAAACCACCAAGGCCAAGATAGAAGCCCATTTAGAAACTCCACCAAAAGCAAAAAGCTCCGAAGAAATACCAAAACACAATCTCAGAACCACCGCGAAGACAAAGGAACCCAAAGAGATTGGAGAACCCGAGGGAGCCTGGAACAACTCCAAGACTCCTGAGCAGCAGAGCAGCTCACAATACACAAGAAAAAACCAAGAAAATCCGAGACACTGACGTCCCCAGCAAAGCAGAGGAGACGACAAAGCAAGCACCCACCATCGCCACTAACCCACGGGAGATTGTGGAGTAACAAATCAATCCCCAGCCAAGCAACAAAGCCAAGAACAGAGGATTCGATACCACCATCCAGCACAACAAGAAGCTGGGAAAAAGAGACCCCCAATCACACCAGACCAGGCAACAACTGCAGGGTAAGAGACACACGAGGAGGAAAGCACACCACCTCCCGTAGGGAACAACACACTAGGTTCTCCACACCATCCATAGACACCTGAGAAACAGGCGTCGCCGGCCACCACGGCACCAAGGCAGAAGGTCGAGCAGCAATAGTCAAACAACAACACCACGACAACCACGACACCAAGGCACGTCCACAGCACCAAGGAACGTCCAACCAGCGCCAGCAGATAGAGCACCAACAGTCATTGTCTTCATCATCAGATTCGGCGCCAACATTCTCTGTAATTACTCCAGTGACATTCAAATTACCAGGCCTGCGCCCGTTCCCGCTCAGAGTCGCCTGTTCCATATTGTAGAAGATGGTGTGATAATCAAGTCTAAGGCTATGGAATTTTTTGTGCACATACTAATATTTAGATAAGCCACCTCTTTGATGACTCAAAATGACTTATGATGGTCCATTTTTTAGGTTGGTCAACCTTGAGTAGAACATACAATAGCTCTATAATATTTTTATAAAATTATCTTTGAATTGACTTCCAACTATGTGAAACATATGGTCTCCTCTCTCTCATTTCCTAAGAACAAGGATAATTTTTACACTAGACAAATTTTGGTTAATATTATTATCTCACATGAAATTATTCATTAAATAAACTAAACAATTCAAAATGAATGCATATTAAACTTGATATGAGAAAAACTTATTATCATGTCAACTAGAGATTTCTACCAAAGATCCTTGAAAATTTGGTTTTAATGTTGATGTAGAGCTTGGGTTTTTGACTATATTCCTAGGATGTGATACAGTCCATTCCTAGTTAATTGAAGATCTATAGGCACTTTTGAGCCTACAAGAGGCCTCATATAGGGATATCTCTTATTCCCCTTCCTCTTCATTTTAATGCTTGAGGCTTTAGGAGGATCCATAAATACATCAAGAAATGTTTGGTCGGTTGGTTTAAGGGAAACCATAATTTGTAAATGATGTACTCATTTGTTAAAAACTATTATGGAGGAAGTTTATACATTTAAAAAACATACTCAATTTAGCTTCAAATCATATCATCAATTTATATCTTTTTAAAAAATTTTAACACCTAATTTATAGATTCTAGAATGGAAGAATTCAAAAGTGAATTGGCTTTTATATAGGTACTCTCTTAACAAAATATCTTGGATTACCACTTTTCGCTAGAGTCAAATGCTCTTTCCTTTGGCAACAATCAATGAACTATTTTCAAGCAATACCAAGTAATTGGAAGGGAGAATGGTTGGAATTTACTACTTTTTCACAACCTTGTTTTACGTACCATGAAATAAAGAAAATGGTAACAATTGGTGAACTCTTTTCAAGCAAGGGCAAGTAATTGGAAGGGAAAATGGTTGACATTTACTACTTTGTCGCAACCTTATTTTATGTACCAAGCTATAAACTATTAAGTTATGTGTTAACCATGTTGAATATGTGTGAATGCAAATAACATATTTGATCAATGCTTAATGTGATTAATTATGTTTGGTTCATAATCACAATTAATTATATGTACAAAGATAAACTATATTGAATGCTATAATATTGAGAGATATTAATGTTTATTAGAAGTTATATCAAATTATGGATTTGATAAAAACTATGATCTATGAGTGTGACAAGACTAAAATCAACACTTTCATTGGGAGAGAGAGTATCACCAGGAAGAAGTGTCTAACCAACCAATGTTGGCTTTCATGAAAACCTTCAACACATAAACATGCATATTCATATAGTTAGAATTACATTTGTATGCAAATATATTAATCTACTAATAACCATCTAATATCCAGGTGTCAAATAAATAAAGATGCTATATTTCAAATTGGATTGACTATGAGATATTTTCTTTTCTTCTAATAAATTAGCTCAATATTTATTAAATTATTTCTTTGTTCTATCTAGAAATTTTAACTTAACTTGAAATTAATGTTTAATTATTTTTTAGTGGACCTCCATGATATAGAGAGAACCAACATACGTTAAGAGCATAGTAGTGTAAAATGGCCCCCCTCCATTTTTTCTATAGGTGTGATAGGTGAGAGTTGAATGAGGAACCTAAGAAGAAGCCTAAATTTTTTAGAAGCTACTAGAATTTTATTGTGAAAGGGACTTATGAGGAGGATCCCCATGATCTCCAACCTCTATTACTGAGTGGGGTGAGTGGGATGATGCAATATAACTATTACTCATGGATTCAATACCAACCAAACATTAAAGTTGAGGCTTTATCACAACCCTCCTAAGTTTCAAAACCAACATATAAAAATATAGTCAAAGTACATCCAATTTTGAAGGTTTTAATGTTTAATAGTACCAAAAGAAGAAAAAAAAGAGTACACTTTAGTAATGCATAATTCCAATAAAACCAACTTCAAGCTTGCATTTATAACCTATTTTTTCTAGCTTAAAACCAATTTCCACCTTGTTTCACAAGATAATTCATTTTAGTTGTGGTCTTATTAGCTTGTCTAAGGAACCTAAATATTCATAAAGATAACCATTTGTTGTTATTGGAGAATTCCAAGATCTAAAAGCATGAAAAAATCTTCCACTAGTGAAAAATTTGAGCATAATAGTATGCCTATCAATATAATAAATAAAGAGTGTGTATAATACAATGTGAGACTTGCTTATATAGCCAAGGATAAGGAGGTGAGAAGGTAGGAGACAAGGACTAACTACCTCTTCAAATGTGCAACACTTGTGAGCTCACTTGACAAGTGTGTGAGAAAGTGTAAAGTGTTCATACAATAGGTGTCTCAAGTGATGAGGACACATGTCTCAACCACATGCTTGGTGCCACATAACTCAAAAATTCCTTAAGTGGAAACTTAAGCAATGTGAATATGACTCTCCTAGGTAGGCTAAAAGCTAGCTAGTTTGATAAAGTCACTATTTACACAACACCACCCTTAAGTGCAACTTAGGGAGTAATGTATGCATGATGATGAGTCCCATATACTAGCCCATGTTAGGTAATCATATACAAATTTCTCATAAAGTGGACTAAAGGAGAAAAACCTAGTGGGAAATAAATACCTCTCTTTAAAAGAGAAATGATGCAATAAAATGAAATTTATAGGTGAAGAAGATAGAATAAGGACTAAATGATGACCCCCAAAGGATTAAGTCTATCACATAAGTAAAATAAATGTTTACCCCATAGGAGAGAAAATATAGTCTATGTGACACCAAAAAAATAAGAAGTGATGAACTCCACATGAGGAAATGCTCCCTCCCAAAACTAATAGTAGAAGAGAAACCATGTAGCCTCCCCTCAAAATGATTCCTATAGTGTTGGTAGATGCTCGACGTTGGCTATTGAAGATAATCCATAGTAACTGAACAAAAATTTTCCACTTAGGGAGAAATAACACCACAAATATGTCCAAGATGACTTCCTATTCTGTTTAGGAATATGCAGGAAGTAATATGAATCTCTCTAAATTTTGAACATGATACAAAGAGTGATATGATTCCAATGATGCCTTTGAATTATGCTCAATGATATCCAAGCTAATGTTGACATGTGATAGATGTTGATAAGAAGGATTAGGTACCATATAAGATCCAGGAACATGGACCATGAATGTATGTATGATGATAACTAGACGAACGAGAATCAAATACTATTATAAATGATATCAACATAGATGATGACTAAGTTAGATAGGTCAATTCATGAATATATGCACAATCTATCATGATAGTGTAAAAACATGTAAAAATGCCTAACACATACCACACATCCTAAAATTGTATTTTTCCATCATTGGTGTCATTTTCATTACCATTATTACATTTATAATCATTTCACATAATTTGCATTATTAATCTCCTCACAACATTATTAACCCTTTTTTCCTCTATTAATTAAATAATATTGAATTGTTTAATTAATTCACCATCTCATTACTAATTTTCCCCCTCATCACCCTAGTTGAATAATTATTAATTATTTAATTAGGTTCATCTAATATTTCTTCTAATCTCATATAATTAAATAATTCTAATTATTTGATTATCCCACTTTTAATATTTTCCTCCAATAGAATATTCTTTTTTAAAGAATGACATATCCTCATCCCCCATGATTAAATAATTCCTAATTATTTAATTATCCTATTTTCCCTCCAAAAAGCATATTCTAAGGAATATTCCTTTTCAAAATATCTTAACTTTTCTTGTCTCAACCATTTCTAGCCCTTGATATTCAAATATAATCTCCACTCTTGATCTAAAATATCCTAACCATTTTCCTAAAATGGTGGAGATATTTTGAGTTCTAACTAATCACATCCCTTGATCTTCCTTGATTCACTCTCATTTGTGGGTGTTGAAGATAAATCTCAACCCTTCTTTGTGGGCATTGAATCTCAATCTTGACCATTGATCTAATTTCCTAAAATCTCTAAAATCACCTTCAATCCTCACATTCATCACCTAGAATTTGAGTAGAGACATCATATCAAATTGATTCTTGAGCAATTGAGAGTATTTATCATAACATCTAGGTTATCTTTGCATCACATTCAATCAAGATTTTTCTAGCAATCATGGATGCTTCAAGTGTTTGAGAAGTCCAACACCATACAACACCAAGCTCTCCAACAATGGGATGGTGAGATTGTTCTAGTTTTGATTTCAATTATGTTTGATTTGATTATGCTAACATTAGGGTTTGATTTCATGACTTGATTTACATTTGGATCTCATTCCCGGTAAGTGGGTTTGATGTCTTGTTTTGAGTTCTCCGATTGAATTCTTGTATGCTTAATCCATTCCAATTTTACCCCTTACATAAAATGGCATGCCGGGTGGGACTCACGTCCCTAATTTAACACTTTTATCAAGTTTTTGGTGAGTTACAAGTTTCAGGAGTGTGACCATCTGAAACAGAGTTCGCTATTGTGCATATGGTCACTCTTGTTCAAGAATTTGGATGCTTCTACCTTGCAACAGGGTTGCTATTGTTAATTCGATCATCGTTGTTTCCTTAGATTTCTAGCTTTTTGACAAAGTTTTTCATTTTTTTTGTAATTACAAGACTGTGTTTGCCTCATTTCAAGGTTGCTATCACTCAAAATGATTGCGACTACCACATTTTAGGGCCACCCTTACACGTAACAGGGCTGCTTTGGCATAAGGTGATTGGCCTTGTCTAATAGTTTTTTTTTTTCTCTCAAATAGATTTCCTAATATGTAACTACTCTAAAACAAGGTCACTATTACAAAAATCTAGGCACGAGTATCTCATAAGGAGGCAACCCTTGCAAGTTATAGAGCTATGCCTACCTCTTTCCCTATTTTCTTTTTTTTATTCAATCTCTTTTGGATTTCGAATTTTCTAACCCTAACCTTAACCTAGTTGCTATCTACTGTTGTTTTGAGTTTATATAACCTAATTGTGTAGCTCTTTGTAGGGTGAAGGAAAATCTTATAATACTACTAATCTAATTTTTGTTGTAGGTCAAACGATCCAAGAAGCATAATCAAACTACTAAAACTTTGTTTAAATCCCACAAAGAACTATGATTCAAGCATTGTGTTTTAGTTTTTATTAGATTAGAGAACACTTACTTTGGTGCTTAAAATGAACTTTTTTGTTGTGCTTGGTAGGTCGAATAATGTGTATCCTCTCCCCTTATGTTATTAGATGATCTTGGGTGATGAGAAACATATTTGATCTATATTTTTTGGGTCATAGAAGGCGTCTCATATATGTATCCTCTCCCCTTGTGTCATTAGATGATCTTAGGTGATGAGAAATATCGAGACGCTTAGGCCTTCCTTTTTTTAGTAGGAGGATTTTCTTTGAGACACATCCTAATGGAGAACTCAAGGGGACAACCTCAAAGCATGTGTTCAAACAAGCTATATAAAGGTGTGAAGGCGAAAGTTAGTAGCACTATCTTGTGATGTATACCATGTATGTCAATTCTGATGTGGGTGTATAGACCAAACGTGGGTTGATTAGAGGATTTAGTGTCTCACGTTTGACATTATACTATGGTTTTTCATTGAGTCATTAAAAATTGTTGTACTTAGAATCCTAAGACCAATTGGCCATTGCTTTGAGTCATCGTAGTGCATCGTGATAGCATCATCACGAGAAGTTACTTACCACATCTAGTATGTGGTTGAGGTGTAAGGCGTCTTGTTAGAATTCATGTTCTTTTAAGGACAAGGGTATCGAGGTGGTACACAACCTTGGTATACCCTATTCAACCATTCCTTAGACACAGATTACATCACTCTTTTGGGGGTGAGGTAAGCCTACTGTGAGGAGACATTCCTTTACTACTAGATATGATGTATTTAATTGGTGTGTCTTATCTATCCTACCATTAGTGAACCTTGTGGAAGAAGGTTTGTGCAAATAATCTTATCCCTTTTGAGTTAGTTATATTCCTATTTTTTCTGCTGTGTGTATCACTTTTTCTTTCAAACAAATCATCCTAAATATCAAACCTAAAATTTTCAAATTACAAACTATCCAAAACTATCATCAGACCTAGAAAAAAAAATAGAATCACACTTGTCAGAAAACTGATTCACTTTTATTCATCTTACCACATCTGTCTCATAATCTTGTCGCTATTGCTCAACATCTGTTCGCGCTTTCCCATACATCTGGTCGCTAAATTGCATTACCTTGGCTCACTATTGCACATCTAGTCGCTATTGCTCAACATCTGTTCGCGCTTTCCCATACATCTGGTCGCTAAATTGCATTACCTTGGCTCACTATTGCACATCTAGTCGCTATTGTTAATTTATCCTATCCACTAGTCATTGTGTCTAAATAGAGTCACTTTTATCAATATTACATCGTAGTTGCCTCTTGTAGAAGCTCACTTTTGTCTGATTATTCTACCATGGGTGCTTGTACAACCACCACATTTTCCTTTCTATTCCACGTTTATCTAATTAAGAACTTTCTCAGACTCGTCAAAAATTATCTTAGAC
This sequence comes from Sequoiadendron giganteum, assembly GCA_007115665.2. Classification (NCBI taxonomy): domain Eukaryota; kingdom Viridiplantae; phylum Streptophyta; class Pinopsida; order Cupressales; family Cupressaceae; genus Sequoiadendron; species Sequoiadendron giganteum. The sequence continues at coordinate 322,527,094 of CM021101.1, read as the reverse complement.
ATTATCGTAATCTTCTGCTTAGTTGTCAGAACCTCTGTCATCGTATACATACACTTTTACACGGTCTTTTTATACATTCAAGCATCACCTTCCTATGTTTCAAATTTAGTTTACCTAAGGTTTGTCATCATAGACCTCTTAAACAAAAATATTAATCAAATTTGCATCATATTGTTTTAGTAGCCTTAGTCATTATTAGTCTTTTAGACCATCCCTTTGCATCATCATCATTGATCAAACATCAAACTAGCCTTTGGACACACATTAAACACAAACCATCAAATCTCATCATCTTGCTAGTGTCTCTATGAAATCAACCTATCATCTTGTAGTCTTGTCAACTTTAGTGAACATTATCTTCTTCCTAAGTTTCTAGACTACTATCATCCTTCCTTACTTGCACTCACAAGTCTAGTTCAAGCAAGGAAATCAACTTATCCTTCATCAACAATTTTGAGACTTAGCAAGCATCACCTGAATATTTCTTATCCTTGTGTCCATAGACCAACATCATCCTTAAATCATTCAAAATCCATTCACACTCTCATCATAGGGCTGAGTACCAAAAACATAACATCATTTTTTCAAATATCTTTCAAAATCCACTCACACCTTCATCATAGGGTTGAGCACCAAAATCTTTTCATTCTTAAACATACAAAAATCCAAAATCAAATTGTCATCAAACTATCCCAAGATCAACATCAATCAACATCAATCAAACAACATCATTTATCCAAAAGGTTTACCAACATTCCATTTGTACATCATTTTGGAAACTAAAACCTCAAACTAAAACATCACCACACTTTCATAACTTGCAATATCTCATTCTCCACGGTCTAGTGTGAACGTTAATGACAACTACTAGGTCTCAACATAGAAAGAATATGGAAAATAACACAAGTAGCTCTAGTGGACCTATCGCTACCAATGTTGAAACTCCAATTCCTACAACATGGGGTTAAGATCCTAATGAACCTCTGGTTTGCTCAACCCCTGAAACACATAATTTCAGTCCCTCACAAACAACAACATCTAAGGCTTAACCAACACTTGGGTGCTGCCACAATAGTGGTTTACACTTTCTTAGAGATCCTGATTTTTGCGGAAATCACATATTTTTAGAAAATATAATGATTTAAGCCTTGAAAAGTTCCATTTAAAAGATTCCAATTGAAGAGGGTTTGATCAAACCACCTTAGATGAAGCCCCCTTAGATAGAACCCCACTAGTTTTAAACCATACCTATAACGAAGTGTCCTTTACATCTATCAAAATGCTGATAAAAAACCACTTTTGATTTACCTTTTAGGGAATCAAATTAATTCATTTAAAATTTATTTTTTGTAAGTACGTAGTCTTTATTATAAGCTTACAAAAAAGTATAATTTTAATTAAATTCAATTTTATTATTATATTTATTTTTTATTTCTTGTGAATGTAGGTTTTTCACCGAAAATCAAGATCTTTGTTCCGCACATGTGGAAAAATAGAAGATAATAAAAAAAAAAAATGAAAAATATGTTCAGGCTGGGTATTCATGTCCTTGATCCATTAAAAAAAGCTATGTTGTATACAGTTCGCTTATGTCTGAATTGTAATTGGTTTGACTTCGAAACTTGATTAAAAAAAAAATATTTAATAAAACACCATGAAACCAAATGAACTGGTTAGATATCGTAGTTATAAATTTAAATTCGAAAGATAGAGAATTTTATCCTTCATACAAAAAAAATTATGTTGTATACGGTTATCATCACTCCTTAAAAATGATGTTTATTGATAAAAACTAGTTTTCGAAGGAGATGAAAAAAAAAGTGTAATCTGATTCCAAAAAATTGAAAAAAATATATTTAGAATCTATAGACAAAACTTCACAAATCACTAGTTTGCATCATCTTCAAATTCCTCATGGTTAAGTTGCTATAGGAGCTTGAAAGTGAAGATTTAGTTAAAAGAAATCAGTTCAGTGTCCAGTTTACCCAAAAATTGTAAACTAGTATTGTGGGATCACCCACTTAATATAAATCCATTACAACATGACACTAATGTTCACCTTCAAAATCAAGCTAGATTTGCTTGAAAAAAATCAACCCCCTAATCCTCAAGATGTAATCATAGAAGACGATGATAGTGATGCATAAATTACCAAAGAGGATATTTTAGAATACACCCAAGATCCTAGGATGCAAAGGATAATGGGCAAAGTACTTCGATCAAATCCTAACACATACTTCCTAAAACTTGCACACCATGGTGCCAAGCTACCCGCAGACTTTAATGTGGAAGCTCTCAAAGACCCAACTCTAATTCGTATGGGTGATGAAATATTTGTGAGGCAAATCCCAAAACTAGTTGTAGATCCAAAGATACCACCTATCTTTTCCAAGTCAAAAAAAGCAATCAATAAACAACCCTATGAAAACATGTCGATAATCCATTGTATAGACATCCATCTCAAGTGGAACAAGCAATGGTTTCTCAACATGGTCAAGTAAATCTAAATGTTATGGAAACTCAAAACATTCCTAAATTCAACCCCTCTTAATAAAAATCAACCCCTAAATTCAAAGTGGAAGATTAAATTTAGTGAGAATGCTTACTCAAGGATATATTTTTAGTATGCACCCTCTTAAACTTTATAAAATGTATTCCAAATTGGCCAAATTAGGCAAGAAGGGACCACTTAAGAGGCAAGGATAAGAGGTTCAAAATTTATTAATTTAGCTAGTAACCAATTTTTTTGAAGAAATTATCTTCAACCTTCTAATAAATCGAGACGACTTATTCCCAAGGAGGAAGGATGCCACATCCCCCACGTCATGCCTTCCCACGGTGGATTATTGTGAAGGGAAAATAAATAATTAAATAAGATTATACCCTTAAGGAGGATGACTAGGAATAGTTCATATTTATGAAGGCAAGAGTAAGGACGAAATTTGCATGAACAAACTAACAGCTGCACATAGAAAAAATATATTAATGCAAGAGACAATAATTGAAGAGGAGAGGGGCACGAGATTGAATGGGATGGTTGTACGATTAATAGGGTATGGCCTCCCTATTCCAAAAGGGGAGAGACTTCAGGTCATGTGAGGGAAAAAGAGGATGCTAGAAATTGCTATTAAAATACCCACTACCACATTGTTTGCAGACATTTGTAGATATAGAAAATACAGAGGGAGAGAGGGGACTTTAGATGGAGGAATAAGAAGAGGGAGTCGCTTTGAATAAGGAAGGAGAAATAATGTAGAAGGTAGAGAGAATGTAGAAGTGACAAGGGAAAGAGAGGTCGATAAGATGAGGGAGAGTATGGTGTGAGGAAATTGTGTAGGTCGTGGGAAAAGAGGCACTTGATAGTCTTCAAACCATTAAAAAAACCCTTAGTCTAGAGGTGTGCATGCTACTTAGGATAAAAAGCAAAGATAAGTGTGGAGAAGGAAGGCGGTGGAAGAGAAAGAGGAGAAGTCGAAGGGTGAGTGGAAGGTGTAAGCCATTGCAACTGTACTGGCAGAGATATAATCAAAATACGGGAGCAAAGAAAAGTCACATCCTGGTTGGATGAAATTCCTAAAGGAAACATGGTCTCATGGGACACAAAGATTTCAAGATATGCACAAAATGGATCCGTTGAAAAGGCTTTAGAAACTTTCAAGAAGATGCAATTGGTAGGCATCAAAGATAAATCTCTCCTGTTGTGGTCAACGTCCTCCTTGCTCACAAAAAAATGGATTTGATAAAAAGGCTTTAGGAACTTCGAGCAAATGCAATCGGTGCAGAATGAGAAAAAAATAGTGAAGGTTCCTTCTTTGGATTCTTCAAGGAACACACCATCGATGGGAGATATCATTGAGTGGATGACATAGTGGGCCTGTTATACAGACTACATAGCTAAGGAAAGGAGATCTATTTCAAGCCACGAGCCTCAAAAGGAGCCACTCAGCTACAATAGATAAGGAAGGCTTGGTTCTTTTATTTTTCCTCTTATATGGATATTGAAATTGTTTATCCAAAGTTTAGTCTTCCTCTGTTATCATTAAACAATGGATTTATATGCTACGAGAATTTTTTGCTCTGTTATTTCTTTCCATCTTTCCATACATACAGAGAATCTAATTTGCATTATATTATCTCTACTAATTTTATGATATCATTATTATGATTGACCTTGTGATGCTAGAATACACCACGAAACTAATTATCCTGTTTGGTTTGGAAGCCATTTAAAGGATATTTAGCTTGGAAAATTTCATCTAGTTTTTATAATTCTTGGATGGATGTGATTATAATAATAATATTAATTATTTTTATGAAATCGAATAACAATAAAACTTGATCTTTACTTGATAAGATTGGTCATGAAGTGGGTATTAATGTAAGTTGATCTGAATATTATATACCATCCTCTATCTTGTTAGTCTTACCATATAATTATGTAATAATTATCATATGTGGCTTCACGCCTTGAGGGAAACTCAAAAAGAGTTGTGTACTCCTATGTTGGAATACTCACTAATGAACCTTTCAAGTTTGAAAAATAAATTAGATGTAATAATGCAATCCATCCAATCATGAAAATTTGGACTTATGTCTTTAAGACCATTATATCCTTGAAACCTATTATAGCCTTTCCTCCCTAGGAGAAAGGTGGGGTATTATAAAGAATTTTTTGACCCTGCTTTATCCTAACTAGTACATATAAGGAATAATTGTTGTATGAGTGTATCTTACCTTGGATAGATCTTGGGTTTAGTTTAATTACCTTAGGTTAAACATTGACACTATATTGATTTAAACTATGCATGATTAGCCATCAATTGGTGTTTAATAGGAAAATCATGATGCATGGAAAATTAAACATGAAGATTGAATGTTATTAAATGCTATTTGGAAGGACATAATCATGAGATACAGTGAATATTTAGTTGTAATGTACAATAAATAAAATTTCATAAGATAAAGAGTATTATTATTCTTATTGAAGGTAATTAGTGAATTCTATGATTTCACCTTTCGTGAGTTATGAGATAAATCCTACATGACTTCTCTTGGTACCTTATTGGTGAACATTAAGATCAAGTTTAAATTAAATGACAAGTAAAAATAAACTATCTAGCCTATGAACTAGAATATTATAAGAATATGGGACTACACTATAGGATAAAATGAAGAAAAAGGTTAATAATAATATTTGCTTGTATCAATATTATTGAGTGTATATCGTAATCTAATGGTCTTGTAGATAAAATTTTGCTAACCATCTAGAGACGATTTACATATCAATGTTGTCTAGAACAAGATTATAACTATTGTGTTTTATCTTTTAAAGTAACAAATCATATTTGTATGGCCTTATTGAGGTATGGGATGTTCTAATGGCAACTGATTTCATAAATTAATAGGATCATGATGCTTAATCATATTAATCGAATATCAATTTGGAGCCATATTGGGGCTTAACATAATTGTCACATTGTGAATGAATGACTAGTCTTACTACTCTGACTATTGGTAAATGTATCCTAAAAGAGATACTTATTCTACCATGTTATCCTAATTTATGAATGTTTAAGGGGTTTTCCATTAGTATAATATAATGATTCAAGATATCAAGAACCAATACACAAGAATATTTAAGAGTACCAAATCACGTTGTATATATGTTTTCATTTTCTAAGCCCAAATAGAACCCTATAGTATAAACTATGTGGTAGTATAATTAGCGTACTGAATGTTGTATGATCTCCTCAATAGGTAAGTTGAAAGGGTAATGGGATGTTCAAATTGAATTAGGATCAATATCTATGGGAGGCCAAGTGTGGTATGGATGACCTAGTCAGAAGATCCTCAATATAGGCTTACTATATTATGAGATTAGTTAAGCATCCTCCTACCTACTACAAGGCATTAATGATTGAAGGGAATCGATAATGAAACCTTGGTCATGGGAATTTTATTATAGGCGTTTAAGAAACCTTTTGACGATAACTACATGTGACTAATCTATTTGGAAGAAGGTATGTAGGCAGTCCTTGGGTGAAGGATGTCCCTGTGACCTCAAGTCCTTAGGGGGAGGGTTCAGGGCGATAAATCCAAGGATTGGGGTTGTTCCTAATTGGTTGGACCTTCTCTCTTTAGTAGATTTGAAGATTGACTATTTTGTGCTTGGTAATTGAATATATGTATATCATGGGTAAAGTCCATCTCGTGTTGGTTCCATGTAACCTTTATGTGTTATGAAAATTGACTCCATATTTAGAGGTATCTACGTATAGGCCCATGTATTTTCTGATTGTGATTTGTGATTCATGTTATGTATGACCCTCCCAAGAGTGAACCTTTGAGATATTTGAGTAGTGATAGGAAGTCATTGGACCATGCGAATGACTGATGTCTGGGCTACCACTAGGGACTATCTGGCATTCACCTAGTTCACGAAGGTGAAGGTTTCTATGGGCTATCCTAATTATGATTAAGATAGAGTAGTAGTTGCACAAGTAAGGACCCATTCATGTGGGTAATGGTAATATGAGGCTAACAATTGTATCGAGCGGGCACTGAGGGAATGGAAGTGGCCAAGGCTAGTGTTACCTAGGATTGTGAAGAAGATACCTAATAATATCATTAAGGTCACAAGGTGGTATATGTTGGGAGCTACTTCTTCCTAGGTGGAAATACTTGTCATTGGTGGCCTATAGGTGATTGAAGTTGGAATCCACTAGGTTATGGTAGGTTAACTACTTGTGGAAGCCTTGGGATAGGGGAAAAAACCATGGTGTAGTATGGGATGCATTGAATCCCCTTCCTAGTTATCAAACTATATACCTAGCCTTGTGGGGTTGAGGGTTGACCTGTGGTGTAGTATGGGATGTATCAAATCCTCTTCCCATTTATCCAATGGTGCAAAATAACATAGGAAAGGATAAGACCCATGGTGTAGTGCATAATGTATTGATATTCTTTCTATCTGGGATGTATTATGGACATGTGTTAGCCATTGTGATGTGTCAATCAACCATTATGGATGTTATGTATGTTGGAGCTCATCACTATGTGTGTGTGTGATGTATTTTGGAGCTTACCACTTTGTATGTGATGTATGTTGGAGCTCGTCACTATCGATTTATGATGTATATTGGAGCTCTGTTGTGCCTTTTACACACACGTCCCATTCGGAACGGGGACCCTCTCTTCCCTCTTTGGCTTGTCGGGCCCTTTTTGTTTTTCCTCATTTTGCATGCCTAATTTTGTGTCCTAAAAGGTCAGCATGTTCCCCAATGCCATATTTTAAGTCTGACCAAAGTCACCCCTTTTAAAAATGCTAAGTCTGGGGTTCAATCCGGGTTTTCCTTGTCGGAATTCCCTTTCTGGTGCCTGTGGCTCTTTCCGGGCCTGGACCCCTGGGTTTCCCCTTCTGGGTTTCCATTTCGGGTTTGCTATTTCCAGCGCTCGACATATGACATCTTTCCAGACCTCAGACCCCGGCGGCCGGGTTTCCCCTTCCGGGTTTCCTCGTGAGCTAAGCCATCCCAACAGCCGCGGCGGAATGGCTTTCCGGCCGTCGGACTCTAGACCTCCCACTGCCCACTGCGTTTTGAACCCACCAACTTCACTTGCCACTGTACGGAGGAATTAAATGCTGTATTAATGGCGATTTTTGCTATAAAAATGAATTTTTTGGCCGTGATTATCAATTGTACAAGTGATGGAAAAGTTTGAAGACTCCCGACGTCCAGGCATTTTTGGCCCAGCAGTCTGAGCTTCGTTTTCCAACCTTTTTTTGAGTGCGCCCATCAGTGTGCTCTTCGAGATTTTGAGGTAGGTTTGCCATCCATGTGCCCTCCCCCTTTCTTTTATGAAATTCCACATTTTGGTGAATGTAAAATGTAAAATGGGTTTGAAATTAAGTAAATTTAGGCCTTCCCATCAAAGCCCATCTCTTAGAGAAAATCAAAATCCATCGTTTACCTAACCGAAATTCAATCTGGGACTTCACCTCTCCGCGACCGTTGTTCGGAACAGTCACCGATGTCCTCCGGGCCCGAACCTTCCCACCACCATCCGCGACTTAAATTTCAAAATTTCCCGACCTCCTCGTTTGCCTCGGACTCCGACCATCAAACTTCCCCTCTCAGGATTCCATTGCATCATCACCGTTTTAACAGCCTCGACCCGACCGCCTTCCAGGCCTTCGGACCTCGGATGCTCGAAGTTCGTCCGAAAGGCTTGAAAATCGAAAGATCTGTTTAAAAATTCAATCTAGCCTCAGGATTCCCTCCTTGGAATTCCATTCCGACTTCGCCATTTCAACGACCGTCCCCGAGCGGCTTTTCAGACCCCAGTTTCTGGCTCCGCTAAAGTGTTCCAGCTTCCAGGCAGAACCTTTCACCGAAATTCGCTACGGACCCTGACCTCCGGAATTCCATCCTTGAAATTTTTGCGTTCGCTGTCCCAAACGGCCATCCTGGGACGTCTTCCCGACTCCCGGACCCCAGTCCTCTCCCCACCGAAACAAAATTCAACTAAAATGTCTTCCCCGAGCTTCTTCCGAATTCTGGCCACCGGAATTCCCCTCTCGAGATTCCGTTCCACCATCACCATTCTAATGGCGAATTCAGGACAACTTCCTGACCTCCGGGTCCTGGTGCTTTGTTCACCGCCTGGCTGTCTCGAGTCCTCCAACCTCCTTTGGAGACTGCACTCTGGATTTTTGCTTCTATTTTGTTGTTTCAAACGGCTGACCCGTGACCGCTCCCCAGCAATGGAAATTCGAGACCCAGATTTCGACACCTAGGTTTCCACCTCCCTTGTGCCGTTTCAAACAACTTTCTTGCAGTTGATGCTCGAACTCCTAAATGAAGGATCAAATGACCTGCAAATCCGAAATAGATTTCGACCCACTTGCTAAAATCAGGTCTTCCTTCATGCCAACCTTCTATTACTCAAATCCAACACCGGGAAATGCCTTTTGGAATTCCATCTTCAATTTGCCCTTTCAAACGACATTCTGCCAACAGAATTTCGGTCCTAGGAGCTCGGTTTCTCTACATTGCCTCCTAACGATGAATTATCAAGTGTTATATGCTTATTGAATATGAATAATGATTGCAGAGCTAATCTTGGTGTGTAGGGACTTGTCTAGGATCATTTCATCATGTTTATTGTTACTGATTCTCATCTTTTGTGTAGGATTTATGGATTCTGATGCAAAAAATTTCCGTGCCTCCAAGGAGAAAGGGAAAAGAATAGCCAAGACACCTCGAGGCAAGGAGGATAGGGACCTGATGAAGTACAAGTTCCAAGGGGTCCCTATACAATCCAAAGTCACCTCTCTCTGGAGAGATATCATAGATACCAACATCGGCCAGGTCGATGTTGATGAGTTCATACAAAGGGTCAAGATGAACCCAAAGACAGAGAATGCAAAAATGATAAAGAAGAGTAGAATTGCCAAATCTGCAGGCTTCCCGCCAGCCTTGGTGGCCCCAGAACTGGTAATGGCATGCGTAGAAGCCTACCAGGAGGAGACCCGAACTATAGTAGATCATGACGAAAACATCTTGGCAGACATGTCCCCGTCAGGTATAACGACGACATTCCATATTCCTGCCTATGAAATCATGGAGACCCCACCATGGGGGAGTGCAGGGAACTATGGGAGCAGGATCCCTTGGGGTGCAAGAAGGTCATCAATCAATATTGGTTAAAAGATAAGCGAGGCAGCGCTGGCAAGCTTCCTGATGAGCTTTTTCGCAGTGACTTCTTCAAGGATTACCATGACCTTGTAACTTTGTTGAGTCGAGTGATGGGCCTTCTTAGGGCAGCCTTCTTCCAGGAATGGATGTTCTACTTTGTAGAGGAGATTCTCCACGGCAAGGGGACCGCCTTCTATTGGGTAGAGATGATTAGTGACTGCTTCCACGAGCAGTTTACAACCGTGAAGAAGACCTCCAAGTTATTGATGACCTCCTACTTGGTATATTCCCTCGCCGATCAAGGGCATTATCAGGGATTGGCGGTGGTACCCAGTGATCCATCAGGGGTGGAACTTAAACCATATGACAAATACACCTAACTATAGTTCAGGAATTTCAAGAGGGATTACTTTCTGGTGAATGATGCATTCATCGCCTACATCATTCAGTCTCTTAGGGGTGACTTTCAGTGGAGGGTTTCTCATAGCGCCTGAGCCCTCCTCAGACAATATGCCTTCCTTTATATACAGTTCCTGAAGTTCACATTCATCCATGTTGAGGGATTCACGGAAAGATTGAATAAGTTGCCTCGGTACCCCAAAGATATTCATAGCATGCTGTGTGATAAGCATTTGGTGGGCCCGTCTTACCCTATGGGGCTCGGCCAAGGAATTTACAAGATTCATACCTCCCAATGTGCGGGGTATTCAGAAAGGGAGTTGGCTGAGTATAACTTCCTTCAATATATAGCTCGGCCTCGAATGGACCCATACAGACACATAAGGAAGGCGTTGGAACGAGAGTATACCCACCTCCACAACGTTGAGGACTTTTGGGCCAACTGCAAGGATGATCTTGAGGTACGATTGAGGCAATACATGTACATGACCACTATCTATGTGTGAAGGATAAATCTATGCCCAATCCCTGATCAAATCGTAGAAAATGAGGATACGGTGATCGATCCAGGGTACGATGCCGTCGCCAATTTTCCGCTGCCAACAATTGACTGGAATGAACCGGAGCTCGACGACCTCACTGTACTCACTAGGCCCATCGAGATCTAAACGAAAGCATGGGTCGACCAATAGGTGGCCCAATTAAGGAAAAAAGGAATTTCCTTGACATTCAAGGGATTGGAAAGTGAACCAAGTGGTTCTGAAGGTGGGGTGGCTGTCGCTGCAACTTGGGAAACATCCAAAACCCCACCATTAGGCAAGACCAAGAAGAGAAAGGAGGCTAGTGAGCAGATGCCTAAACCAAAGGTCTATGCCCGCAAGTCTTCTAAGCCAGAGCCTTCCAAGAAGAAGAGAAAGATAATTGGAGGAACGAAGGCGACTGTGATGCCCAAAGTTCCACTTCTTGGGATCAGAGAAGAAAGATCTAACTCGCCAAGGTCACCGCCTACTTCAGTCGTTGCTGCGGCTACTACTGCTCCCACCCCACATGCTCTACTTACCGCCTCCGCTTCCTCCCTACCTACGGTGGACATCTCAGTCCACCTTGCTGCCACTCCTCCAATCCTGCAAATCATTCCAGTAGATTTGTCATCTGCCACAACCTCGCCTGTCTCCTCTTCTTCCATGTCTCCTTACCTCCCCTCTGCTCCCACTACTACGATGCCCGTCCTTGGTCTTCCTGAGTCTTTTGTGAAATACATGCAAAATGTGCCATCCGAGCTCTCGGGAATGCTCACTAACCCAATAGTTTAGGTTGCAATAGCTCAGGCTATGGCCCATGCTCCAGCTCCCCTCCCCTCAACCAAACCACCAAAGATGGAGGTGACAATGCAAATATCAGATGAGTTCGAAACGATACAACTAGAGGCTGCAACAAGGCCAAAAGATGAGGAATTTGAGTATCACGAACATCCACTGTTCGAACACCATGAGATCGACGAGGTGGTTTATGAGTCCTCCAGTGAGAGCAGTGAAGAGCTGAATAGTGAATTTATACAAGAATCAGATGATCCCAAGCTCAATGCAGAATGGGGGAAGCAGCTCAAGGAAATTGAAGATAAGGAAGCCGAAGATCGGCTCATCAGATAAGAAGAGATTGTTGCTCAAGAGATAGAGGGCAGCAAGTCTCCTACTTAAAAGCAAGACCAAACTCTAGAGCATGACAAGGAAGCATCCCTCCGCGAGGATGAGCAAGGTGAGAACCCCGAAGAGCATGAATACAATCAGAATGGAGAAGAGGGGGATGTTAAGAAAGAAGATCCACCCAAAGAGCAGTTGCATACGGAGTCCCCCACTAGACATGAAACCCTCCGACAAGAATCCAAAGAGGAGAAAGAAGATGTGGGGACCAAGCAGAAGGATCTTGTTGTGAGAACTTCTGAGCTTGAGAAAGGGGACTGTGGGAGTCAAAGTAAACCACCTAGAGAGGAGCCCCAAGTACCCGAGTGGTTACAGAGGTAGCTGAAGAAAAATACTCCCACCTTGAAGGATCCCAAGGCAAGGCTGGAAGCTATCATGGTGAGAGCATGGGTAAGCACCAAGAAGAAGGAGAAGAAGCCAAAGGTCAGATGGAAGGTAACCATGGATGCCTCAGGATCAAGTGTGGTGTAGATAGCAACACCGGTGGTTGGAGAGCAAGGTGTAGTGTATAACGTCCCCACCATTGACTTGGGAGTGGCCTCGAGGGAGCGAAAGGTTGATCACCTCTAGGAGTTGGTCACCACAGTGGTGCACCTTATCCAGTAGGATAAGATCTCAAAGGAAGAATTAAAAGAGCAAGTGGCTGATCTAATGGCCTACATTCAGCAGTGGTCATCTTTGGATGAGCAGCCCATTATGTCATCCGCCTTGCCTTAGCTGTTATCCTAGGAGCAGATTAATAAGTTAGAAAAAAGGAGGAACTTAGACAAGACTATGAAAAACTGGTTCCGGTAGGTCTTAGACATGGGAAACGCGGGCATCAATTTGGCTGTCCGAATAGAAAACAAGTTCCTCGAAGTGCAAAGGACCCTTGAGGGTACAAGGCAGATTTGTGAGGAGTTCCCAAGGAAGTATGAGGCAATGTATCTAAAGATCGAGGCCATACTCGCATTGCTAGGCAAAGTTTGGGAGAAGGACTTGGCCTTCAAAGACGATGACCACTGGTTAGTAGATGTTTGGCAGCGAGATTTCAACCATAGAAGGAAAAGGCTCAAGCAGATCATTGAGCGGATAGCGCTAAACATCGAATGGGCTAGGGATTCCCGAGAAGAATGTTCTCAGTACATCAAATTGATGACGGGGTATGAGCCGCCCACAGTCGAGATCAGTCCGGAGAACATAAGGTCCCACTTCTTGAAAATCATGGAAGATGGGATGTCGGTTGAAGTCACTGTGGAATTTATGAGTTTTGTAGCCCATGCCTTCGTGCAGTCAGAGCTTTTCATGGATAATGCAGTGAAATATGAAGAGGACTAGAAGAAACTTGTCAGCAATTCCCAGTAATGGAGCTATCAAGTGCTGCGATTAGACATCATGGAGATGGATAAGCTCCAGCCGCTGATCCTAAACTTCGTAGAGTATGCAATGCTAAAGAAGCATGAAGCAACCCTATTGTTGATGAATAATTTCTCAAAGAATAGCTACAACAAAGGGCAAATGGCTAAAGGATGAAATTGCTACAGTGCTGTCACTAGAAGACGAAACAGGGAAAAGGACAAAATAGGTCCTATAAATGTAATATGTTTGGGGGTAGGTGAAACCCTAATGTAAAGTGAATATTGGACACACAATAAAATCGAATCTTGGCCACTCATTTTGTTTTTTGAGAACTATGAATAGGGCTCTCCTCCTCTCATTTTAGGAGAGTTGAGTTGTTGTAAAAACATGCTGCTAAAAATATAATAGAAAATACAGTCATTTTCTGGTGTATTTCTAGGTTTCTCCACATGTTTCATGACTCTTCTCCATTTAGTTAGAAATTTGCTTTAAGTTACTTTGCTGTTTTAGTATCCTTAGATTGACCTTGGTAGAGTTAATATGCTGTCTCTGGTTTTGAAGATTACTGTTGCGTGTACGCTTTCCTTGTCCATACTTTTGGTCATTTGCTGATGGTATATCACTGTGCAAAGTTAGCCTAGACTTTAACTTTATTGTTGCTCATTAAACTTTATCTTTATTCACATTTCCATTGCGAATGAATGATGAATATCTGCAGTCCTTAGAAGATAACATAGATTTCATGATATTGTGAGAATTCTGATTTATTGAAATTCTATTTAGGGAAACTGTCCATAGTAGGAACCTCCATGATCACTGTTCATTGGTAGTTGCAGGTCTAGGAAACATCTTTCTTCCTCGCCCCTCTTTTTCCCTTTTTTTTAGAAACAACTTGTGCTAAGGTTCGTTGCACATTGTAAAGCCAAATCCTATGAAACAATGGAGTCCAAGATTGTTGTCTGAACTTATAGTAAGCTACAGTAATTCCATATCCACAAAACTCCATTCATCGACCCAATTCTTCTAAAAATTTAACCACATAAGACCGCCTTGTGATTCCAGCAAAATCAAATCAAACAACTGATATGTTCCAAGCTCTATCATGACCTGACATCCGAGAGACCTTGGGATAGTTTTCTGTAATTTGATTGTGGAAGATTATCTTTCAAGAGAGGTAACGCACCTACGTATTACCTGTGTTGTGAAGTGCATAAAAACAACATCAATAGAACTAGAGCTAGAGGGAGGGCCAATGGATAAGCTAGATCGAATTGGGTCATTCTCCCCTGAAAGATTCCATCGAGTCTTGAGGTCTACACCCAACAAGGGAGAGATATAGGAATTGCAGCCCCTTACCCGAGCTAAAAGAGTTAAATAGGGGAACCATCCATCACTATTCCCACTGAGCAGCTCGCTGCCCTTCCACCTCCATCTCCTTCGCCTTCACTGACAGCACCACCTTCCGCTCATCCAATCCATATAGCCATCCAGGTTACCACTTCTCTTGGTCTGAATGCTGCCTTTCAGCCAAACACGGTCGCCAGTCTTGTTGCTGCCTCATCTGTTGCTGCCACCCCATCACAACCACAAACCAATCCGGCGCAACCACCTCCACCACTTTTCCCAATGGCATGGCTGGGTAATAACCCATCTCCTCTCGCTTTCAAGCTTTACCATGATATGCCAAAGAACCCTGAGAACTTCTGCACTAAGTTCAACTCCCGAGATCCGCAGAGGACGATCGAAGAACACGTCAAAATTTTTGAAATCGCCTTGAAGACAATGCAAATCATTTATGTGGATTAGCTTGCAGGATCTTTCCTTACTCATTAGGGGAGGAGACCTTCTATTGGTATGTCAACCTGCCAACCGGAACTATTAGTACATGGAATCTTCTGAAGAGTGCCTTTTTGCAAAAATTCAAGACCCCAGTCAACCCCGCAGATTTGTACCGACACTTCATGTCGGTTCAAAGGGAAATCAATGAACCAATCAGCTCATTCAACGATTTCTTCCACAGAGCGTACACTCGGCTATAGGCCCTGTATGTTTTCAATGATGCAGTTGTCTTATCTTTTTACTACGCAGTGTTGGACAATCTTACTTCAGCCTTGGTAAAAAGGATGAGACTGCCACCTGCTAGGTTGGTCATTGCATATGTTGAAGCCATTATTGCCAGTATAGATTTGGGACATAATATATCCGGTCCACTACCTTCTCTTGGGAAAACTGCACATCTGGCGCAAATACAAGGACTCACACAAGCCTTATAGCATCATACGCCATTGCTGAACCTAGTGTCGCAGCTACCTATGGTCCCGCATCCTGGGCAGCCGATGAACTAGGCATATCTGGTACCCCACTACTTGCTACCCCAACAACAACAGTCACATCTACAGTAATCCTAGATATCGACATACCTTCAAGCGATGAAATTTCCACCTGCTCACCAAAATCAGCCGGTGGCACAGTCGATGTTCCTTCAGAATGTTGCATCGCAACCAAACAACACCGAAAACGATAGAATCGACGAGTTTATAGAGATGATCAAGAAAATGTCGACCGAGATGATGCACCTAAGGAACCAGAATAATCAGCTGCAAACCTCACAAAAGAGCATCCACGCCAACCTTAATAGGAAAAATCGAGATCACCGTGAAAATCGGGACAATCAGGATGCTAGTACGTTGTCAGGGTAGAACTATGACAGGAATCAGAACTCGGGCCAGAACTTCGACAGAAGACCCTTCCAGAGGCAAAATCGGATATGGAATACATGCCCCAATAATGGTGGTGTTCCTATGCCTCTTGATCAGCCCAATAGTAATAGTAACAAGAACCTCACAAGTAGAGTTTACTTAGTAGAGGCTGCTTTATCCGGTTGGTGCCGCATACACAAGACGAGCTGCCATTCTGAATTAAATTATCCAGAATTTCAAACTGCAGTTGAGATCTTCCAAGTAGAAGTTCAGAATGCAGTCAACAATTCGGGATGTAGGGACATTGTCCCGTCTGATCCATAAGATGCCTCGGTGTTCGTGCTAAATCAGGCCCCTTTCCCAAAGGCGGAATGCAACACCCCCGAGCTGGAGAAGGCTGATTCAAGCAATCACGGTGTGGCAAGAGAGGTAAGTTCTGAAAGTCCTTTAGTCCAACTTTTAGATTCAGTAGATAATGGTCCCGAAGATGACAAAGAAGAGTCTAGGGAGGACGAAGTCCAAATGTTTCACCAGCGGACTACCCCTTACAACCTTAGAAATAGACAAGACAGAGGCCATGCTGGAGGTCCTTTCACGACCTCCACCCCGCCAAACAATTTCAGCACCCCCCTGATCTGAGTGCAAACAATAATCTAGGTTTTCCACTTACACCCACACGATATCTTAGCAGAAATAAACAGCAAAGCAATGACCAAAATCAAACTGCTAGCTCCTCCCAGAACATTTCCCATGATCAAGAGATTGAGTAGATGGGGGAGTATATTGCTGAGGAGTTCAAGAAGGTGAAGCTAAGCGTGTCAGCCTTTGAACTCCAAAGGTGCCTGCTGTCTGGAATGTTTTTTTCAGAATGGTAAATGGTACTCCACCACAAGGGTCAGCTCAGGAAATTCCAGTGAAGAGGGTCTCTTTTAACGATCAGCCAAGTGAACCGGTTGTTAGACAAATGTTTAACAGTAGGGCCGACCAGCTAGTAGTTCAACAGACAAGCAAGAAGCCAGACAGGCCGACTAATCAGGCACCGATTCAAAATAGGGGCAGCGAGAAGGACAAGGGCCAAGTCGCCCAGGTGGACGTTTCTGGAGGGTTGTTTCAAGGGAAATTCGAAACTCCTCCCTTTCTGACTACCATCCAGGTGTTCAAAAAGAACCTCCATAATTGCTTGCTTGATTCAGGAGCATTAACTAATGTCATGCCCTTGAGCGTGTGCAAGGCACTCGGGATCATGCCCACTCCTTCCCGGTGAAAGGTAATGCAATTGGATAAAACCAAAATCAACATAGTGGGGGAGATAAACAAGATACCCATGCAAGTTGTTGTTGATCCTCGGATCCAACAAACTATTGACATACAGTTGGCCAATATCCTGGATACCTATGGTATAATCCTAAGCAGGGATTTCATGAGAGCATTGAATGGATATGCTGCTATGGACTACTCTCACATGTGGCTACCATGGAAAGGAATTCCCAATCAGATTTGGATTGATAGGGAGCCACAGATGAAATTTATGATCACCAAATATAACAACATGAATGAGGTGTTGTATGCTGAAACCAGTTTGGGGAATTATTCCCCAGTATCATATCAGAATGAATAGGAATACCCTGAAGATGAGGGAATGAGTGAGGTCTTCCTCGTGCTTTGTAACCTACCTACCAATTTGAACAATGCTCCTCAGAGCACTGAGGTCCTCCTCAAATCTAATGATGAAGGGCTGGAAGAGAGCGATAGTCGGGGATTGCTCGATGGTTTCCAAGATTTTATAAAAAAATGTGTGCATGACTGGCTCAGCCTGAGAAATCGAATGAACTTCCAGGAACTCTTGCTCCCTAACTGGTGTCGGGTGCACAATGCTTCTCATTCAAAATTTGACTGCTGCTTGTGCCAAATAGCAATTGAACATGTCAAAAAATAAGCTACTCCGAAGGGGGAGACGAGATTTGCATCCTGTGAATGAACAAGTTCTGTCCCTGTAGTTCCCAAAGCTATCACTAAAATGCAGCCCCCTCCAAAGGTCAAGATCGGATCTTTCAACCCTGCGTCTAAGGATTCTCCTGGGTTCTAGACGTTGTGCTTTGATGGTTCTAAATCCAAGCACAAAACTAGGGTAGGTTTCAAACTGATTAGTCCCAAAGGTAGATCGTACTTTTCTGCTCATAGACTATAGTTTTATTGTACTAACAATGTGGCAGAGTACGAAGCTTTGGTCTTAGGCCTCTTAATGGCATTAAGAAAGGATGTCAAGATGCTCCAAGTGTATGGAGATTCAGAGTTAGTCATAAAACAAGTCAGGAAGATTTATTCCTGTTATGACCGAAGACTTACTAACTACCGACACCGCATATGGGATCTGCTGGAAGGCCTGGATGCGTTCAACATTCGGCTGATCCCACGTGCTCAAAATTATACTGCCAACGCCTTGGTGCAAGTGGTAAGCACACTGTAGCCATTATCCCTATCTGGCCTCAAACGATTCTTGGCGGAACTCACTTCTGTCCCATCAGTGCCGGATAACGTAGCCAATTTCCATGTATTCAATGATGACAAGCATATACTGGACTTCATCACCAGTTTGGATGTGTTTGCTGCCCAAATAATCGACGAAGTCGAACCCCAAGAAGTGGACTTGGATATAGAGGGGATCATTAACTTGAAAACTAACACCATCCCAAGGGGAATGGTCGAATTGGAGTGAATCTTTGACCTTGATCAGATCAAGAACTAGGATCAACAAGCTAAAAAGGATACCATCAGCGGCCAATGTGACACTTACAATCTGGGTACGGCTGGAAACACCAAGAATGTGTTCATAGGTAAAGTATGTGCTCATGAGGAAAGAAAAGGGATTATCAAAGTGCTACAAAAATATCATGATGTCATAGCCTAGAGCTATGATGATCTCAATACATATGACACATCGATTATCATGCACACTATCCCTCTCAGGCCAGATGCGAAACCGTTTCGGCAGCGACAACGCCCTGTCAATGCTTTATTGGAGCCAATAATATATAAATAAGTATAAAAGTTGCTGTCAGCCAGGATCATCTTTCTGGTTAGACACTCTACGTGGGTAGAAAACTTGGTTCCTGTCAGAAAGAAAAACGGGAAAATTAGGTTGTGCATGGACTTTCACAACCTTAACCGAGCATCAGAGAAAGACAACTATCCTGTACCCTCATTGGATGAAGTGTTGCAGGTAGTAAACGAATCCCAGATGATGTCCTTCCTAGATGGATATTCGGGATATAAATAGGTTATGGTGTAGTACAAAGATCGACACAAGACAACATTCACCACCAAGTGGGAAATGTTCGCATATAGAAGAATGCCCTTCGGGCTAATCAACATTGGCACCACTTTCCAGCGCGCTATGGATTTTGCATTCAAGGACTTGATTGTCAAGTGCATCATCATCTACATGGATGATTTAACAGTATTCTCAAAGCAACAGGGTAATCACGTCACTAACTTATGCAAGGTCTTTGAGAGGTGTCAGACATTTGGGGTCTCCCTTAACCCGAAGAAGTGCATCTTTGGGGTCACTAAGGGGAAACTCCTTAGACATGTCCTATCAGAGCAGGGAATTTCTATTGACCCCGAACGCATTCAATCCATCATGAAAATCCAACTGCCGGGCAACAAGAAAGAATTGAATTCTTTTTTCAGAAAAATCAACTTCATCCGCAAGTTCATTACGGGCTTTGCGGAAATAGTCAAACCACTCAATGCCATGCTAAAACAAGATGCCAAAGTCGAGTGGACTCCTGAAATGAAACAGGCCTTTGGGGAAATCAAGAAAGCAATTGCTGATGCCCCTGTGCTGGTCAGCCCCAACTACCTGAAGCCCTTTTACATTTACTCTTTCGCTTCAGATCATTCCTGTGCTAGGATCTTGACACAAAAGGATGATGAGGGAAATGAACATCCAATCACCTTCATGAGCGCCCCCTTGAAGGATGCCGAACTGCGCTATCATAGTGTTGAAAAATAGGCTTATGCCCTTGTTAAAGGAGTCAAGAAGTTCCAGCACTATATCTTGCGCAACAAGGTCTTTGCCATAGTTCCCAACCCTGCAGTAAAAACATTGCTTATGCAGAATGAGTTGGGGGAATGAAGGGAAAAGTAGGTTGTGGTGCTATAGGAGTACGACATTGAGATTCAACCGATGAAGCTACTCAAAGGATAGGCACTCACCCAAACAATGGCAGAGGTAGTTATCGACGCTGGACTGGAACTCACGGTACAATAGTAATAGGTGGAAGATGTCTCCCTAGGGGAATGGTACGATGACATGGTGTACTACTTACTGAATCATAACTTCCCACCTAATCTGCAGGGAGTCCAAAGGTGAGCCCTTAGATTGAAAAGTAGTAGCTATATGTTATAGGGCTCCATATTGTACAAGAAAAACCATGAAGGTATCTATTGTGATGCCTGGGAAAGGAGGAAGTTGATCACATTCTTAAGGAATTCCATGACAAGTTCAAAACTGGGCATGGCTTAGGTCTATGAACCACACATCAAATATTGAGAACTGGGTATTATTGGCCCACCGTTTTCAAGGATGCTCATGGCCACGTTCGTACCTGCCATGTGTGCCAGACTGCTACGGCTAGAGAAAGGAACACTGCTATCCCACTACAACCGGTCCTAGAGGTAAGGCCTTTTGTGCAATGGGGTCTCGACTTCATTGGTTCGGTAAGTCCTCCATCGTCTGTGGGACACAGGTACATTCTAACCATTTTTGATTACTACACTAGATGGATAGAAGCAATAACTTGTGGGCAATGTACAACTGAAGTCGTAACCAATTTCTTAGAAAGTTTCATTTTAAATCATTTTGGTTGCCCATATGCTCTAGTATGTGATAACGGCCCTGCGTTTGCCTCAATGAAATTCACAAGTTGGGCCTTTGATTATGGCATCGCCCTCAAATTCTCCTCTAATTATTATCCTCAAGGCAATGGCCTTGCTGAGTCCGCCAACAAAAACTTGATCACGGTGATTAAGAAGCTGCTAGATAGGAATCCCAAAGATTGGCATACCCAACTCCGTTTCGCCTTGTGGGAAGATTGCACCTACCATAAGGCCACCCTTGGGGATTCTCTGTACCATCTAGTCTACGGCTTAGAACCCATCTTTCCCATACATTTGAAAATCCTAACCCTCGGGTCAACAACTTTATGAAGTTGAGGCTGACCACAAAGAAGTTTACCTCAACGAGTCACCGCATCTTGAAGAAGCACGACCTGCAATAGAGTAATTAGCCAAACACGTAATGTTAAGGCCTTTCACATTTCGATGGTTCTCTAATCGGGATTAAGACCCATGAAAGAAAGGGGGGGACACAACAAATTCACAAGCTTTGGCTTGGTCCCTTTCAGATCAAGAACCTTGGAGATACGCTCGCCCAAAAGACTCTCACCGGTGAAGATCGCCTCGTCGCTGTCAAAGGGCTACATCTTAAGCATTACCTTCAAAGTTTGAGTGCCTTGAGCTATCTTTGTAACCACGCGGTACATAGGTTAGATAGATTTCCGCTCTTCGGGCTTGCTCATCTTCCGCATCGCTTGTCATAATTTGGGAAGAGTCTCCCTATTCATGGTGGTCATGCTTGGTCCGATGTGATGGTTTCCACTTCGCCATTTTCTTTCATGTTGTTCCCTAGATAAGTTCTTCATTCCCTCTATTACTAACCCTCTCTCAAAGCTCCTAAGCATCACAAATTTTGACTCTAAATTAACCTAGATGGTTAACTTTGAATCCTCGCTATTGTCATGGAACACACAAAACACATTTTAAATGTTTCCAACGAATGGTATGGTGCCTACTAGGAAGAAGGGATAAGTGAAAATCTAAAGTCTATTCCAGTGACCACTGCGATTCTCAAGCCCATTGTCAACTTTGTTGTTCATGCAGTTGAACGCAAGAAATGAGAAAGTGCTAAAAGGAAATATCCAACAAAAGCAATAAATAAAGTGAAAATAACAAC
>CM021101.1:322458931-322503004 GCA_007115665.2 Sequoiadendron giganteum | reverse complement strand
CCTTGCGTCGTTTCAAACGGCTTTCCTACAGTTGATGCCCGAACTCCTAAATGAAGGATCAAATGACCTCCAAATCTGAAATGGATTTCGACCCACTTGCTATAATCAGGTCTTCCTTCATGCCAACCTTCTATTACCAAATCCAACACCAAGAAATGACTTTGGGAATGCCATCTTCAATTTGTCCTTTCAAACGACATTCTGCCAACGGAATTCCCGCCCTGGGAACCCGGTTTTTCTACATTGCCTCCTAACGATGAATTATCAAGTGTTATATGCTTATTGAATATGAATAATGATTACAGAGCTAATCTTGGTGTGCAGGTACTTGTCTGGGATCATTTCATCATGTTTATTGTTACTGATTATCATCTTTTGTGCAGGATTTATGGAATCCGATGCAGAAACTTTCAGTGCCTCCAAGGAGAAAGGGAAAGGAATAGCCAAGACACCTCGAGGCAAGGAGGACAGGGACCTGATGAAGTACAAGTTCTAGGGGGTCCCCATACAATCCAGAGTCACCTCTCTCTAGAGAGATATCACAGATACCAACATCGGCTAGGTCAATGTTGACGAGTTCATACAAAGGGTCAGGATGAACTCAAAGACAGAGAATGCAAAACTGATAAAGAAGAGCGGAATTTCCAAAGCTGTAGGCATCCTGCCAGCCTTGGTGGCCCTAGAACTAGTAATGGCATGTGTAGAAGCCTACCAGGAGGAGACCCAAACTATAGTAGACCGGGATGGAAACATCCTAGCAGACATGTCCCCATCAGGTATAATGGCGACTTTCCATATTCTTGCCTATGAAATCATGGAGACCCCCACCATGGGGGAGTGCAAGGAACTATGGGAGTAGGATCCCTTGGGGTGCAAGAAGGTCATCAATCAGTATTGGTTAAAGGATAAGCAGGGCAGCGCTGACAAGCTTCCTCAAGAGATTTTTCGCAGCGAATTCTTCGAGGATTACCATGACCTTGTAACTTTGCTGAGCTGAGTGATGGGCCTTCCTAGGGCGGCCTTCTTCCAGGAATGGATGTTCTACTTCATAGAGGAGATTCTTCGCGGCAAGGGGAGCACCTTCTATTGGGGAGAGATGATTAGTGACTGCTTCCACAAGCAATTTACAACCATTAAGAAGACCTCCAAGTTCTTCATGACCTCCTACTTGGTATATTCCCTCGCCGATCGAGGGCATTATCAAGGATTGGCGGTGATACCCAATGATCCATCAGGGGTGGAACTTAAACCATATGACAAATAAACCCAACTACAGTTCATGAATTTCAAGAGGGATTACTGTCGGGTGAATGATGCATTCATCGCCTACATCATTCGGTCTCTCGGGGGTGACTTTCAGTGGAGGGTTTCTCATAGCACCCGAGCCCTTCTCAGGCAATATGCCTTCCTTTATATACAGTTCCCGAAGTTCACATATGTTCATGCTTAGGGATTCATAGAAAGATCGAATAAGCTGCCCCAGTACCCCAATGACCGAATCATTCTATTAGAGCTGAC
Source organism: Sequoiadendron giganteum (assembly GCA_007115665.2). Classification (NCBI taxonomy): domain Eukaryota; kingdom Viridiplantae; phylum Streptophyta; class Pinopsida; order Cupressales; family Cupressaceae; genus Sequoiadendron; species Sequoiadendron giganteum. The sequence goes on along the minus strand of CM021101.1, from coordinate 322,501,486 downwards.
TCGACAGCTACGACATATTCATAGCATCCTAAGTGATAAGCATTTGGCGGTCCCATCTTACCCTATGGGGCTTGGCCAAGGAATGTACAAGATTCATACCTCCCAATGTGCAGGGTATTCAAAAAGGGAGTTGGCTAAGTATAACTTTCTTCAATATACAGCTCGACCTCGAATGGACCCATATAGACACATAAGGAAGGCGTTGGGACAAGAGTATGCCCACCTCCACAACGTTGAGGAATTTTCGGCCAACCGCAAGGATGATCTTGAGGTACGGTTGAGGCAATACATGCGCATGAACGCTATCTATGTGCGAAGTATAAACCTATGCCCAATCCCTGATCAACTCGAAGAAAATGAGGATATGGTGATCGATCCAGGGTATGATGCCGTCACCAATTTTCTACTGCCAGCAATTGACTGGAATGAACCGGAGCTCGACGACCTTGCTGTACTCACTAGGCTCGTCAAGATCTGAACAAAAGCATGGGTGGACCAACAGGTGGCTCGATTAAAGAAACAAGGAATCACCTTGACATTCAAGGGACTAGAAAGTGAACCAAGTGGTTCTGAAGGTGGGGTGGCTGCCATTACAACCGGGGAAACATCGAAAACCCCACCATCAGGCAAGACCAAGAAGAGAAAGGAGGCTAGTGAGCAGCTACGTAAACCAAAGGTCTATGCCCGCAAGTCTTCTGAGCCAGAGCCTTCCAAGAAGAAGAGAAAGATAACTGGAGGCACGAAGGCGACTATGATGCCCAAAGGTCCTCCTCTTGGGATCAAAGAAGAAAGATCTAACTCACGAAGGTCTCCACCTACTTCAGTCATTGTTGCGGCTACTGCTACTCCCGCCCCGCATGCTCCACTTACTGCCTCCACTTCCTCCCCACCTATGGTGGACATCTCAGTCCACCTTGCTGCCACTCCTCCAATCCTGTAAATCATTCTAGTAGATTTGTCATCTACCATGACCTTGCCCATCTCATCTTCTTCCATGTCTCCTTCCCTCCCCTTTGCTCCCACTGCTACAATGCCCATCTTTGGTCTTCTGAGTCTTTCATGAAATACATGAAAAATGTGCCATCCGAGCTCTTGGGAATGCTCACTAACCCAATAGTTTAGGTTGCAATAGCTCAGGCTATGGCCCATGCTCTAGCTCCCCTCCTCTCAATCAAACCACCAAAGATGGATGCGACAATGCAAATATCGGATGAGCTCGAACGACAGCAGCTAGAGGCTGGAACGAGGCCAGAGGACAAGGAATTTGAGTATCACAAACATCCACTATTTGAACGCCATGAGATCGATGAGGTGGTTTATGAGTCCTCCAGTGAGAGCAGCGAAGAGCTAAATAGTGAATTTATAAAAGAATCAGATGATCCTGAGCTCGATGCAGAATGGGGGAAGCAGCTCAAGGAAATTGAAGATAAGGAAGCCGAAGACCGGCTCATCAAAGAAGAAGAGATTGTTGCTCAAGAGACAGAGGGTAGAAAGTTTCCAACTAAGAAGCAAGACCAGAATCTAGAGCATGATAAGGAAGCATCCCTCCACGAGGATGAGCAAGGTGAGAACCCCGAAGAGCATGAATACAATCAGAACGAAGAAGAGGGGGATGCTGAGAAAGAAGATCCACCTAAAGAGCAGTTGCATATAGAGTCCCCCACTAGACATGAAAGCCTCCGACAAGACTCCGAAGAGGAGAAAGGAGATGCGGGGACCAAAGAGAAGGCTCTTGTTGATAGAACTATTGAGCTTAAGCAAGGGGACAATGGGAGTCAAAGTAAACCACCTAGAGAGGAACCCCAAGTACCCGAGTGGTTATAAAGGCAGTTGAAGAAGAAGACTCCCACCTTGAAGGATCACAAGGCAACGCTGGAAGCTATCATGGCCAGAGCACGAGTAAGCACCAAGAAGAAAGAGAAGAAGCCAAAGGTCAGATCGAAGGTAACCATGGATTCCTCAGGATCAAGGGCAGTGCAGATAGCAACAATCATGGTTGGAGAGCAAGGTGCAGTGTATAACGTCTCCACCATTGACTTGGGAGTGGCCACGAGGGAGCAAAAGGTTGATCACCTCCAGGAGTCGGTCGCCACAGTTGTGCACCTTATCCAATAGGATAAGATCCCAAAGGAAGAATTAAAGGAGCAAGTGGCTGATCTAACGACCTACATTCAATAGTGGTCATCTCTGGATGAGCAACCCATGATGTCATCTGCCCCACCTCAACTTTATCCTAGGAGCAGATTAATGAGTTAGAAAAAAGGAGGAACTTAGACAAGACTATGGAAAACTGGTTCTGGCAGGTCTTAGACATGGGAAATACGGGTATCAATTTAGCTGCCCGGATAGCAAACAAGTTCCTCGAAGTGCAAAGGATCTTTGAGGGTACAAGGAAGATTTGTGAAGAGTTCCCAAGGAAGTATGAGGCAACGTATCCAAAGATTGAGGCCATACTCACGTTGCCAAGCGAAGTCTGGGAGAAGGACTTGGCCTTCAAAGATGATGTCCACTGGTTAGTAGATGTTTGGCAGCGAGATTTCAACCATAGAAGGAAAAGGCTCGAGAAGATCATTAAGCAAATACTGCCAGACATCGAATGGGCTAGGGATTCCCGAGAAGAATTTTCTCGGTACATCAAATTGATGACGGGGTATGAGCCACCCGCAGTCGAGATCAATCCGGAGAACATAAGGTCCCACTTCTTGAAAATCATGGAAGTTGGGATGTCGGTTGAAGTCACCATGGACTTTATGAGCTTTGCAGCCCATGCCTTTGCGCAGTTAGAGCTTTTCATGGATAATGCAGCAAAATATGAATAGGATAGGAAGAAACTTGTCAGCAATTCCCAGGAATGGAGCTATCAAGTGCTATGATCAGACATCATGGAGATGGATAAGCTCCAGCCGTTGATCCTAAACTTTGTAGAGTATGCAGCACTGAAGAAGCGTGAAGGCAACCCTATTATTGATGAAGAATTCCTCAAAGAATAGCTACAACAAAGGGCAAATGGCTAAAGGATGAAATTGCTACAGTGCTGTCACTAGAAGACGAAATAGGGAAAAGGATAAAATAGGTCCTATAAATGTAATATGTTTGGGGGTAGGTGAAACCCTAATGTAAAGTGAATATTGGCCACACAATAGAATTGAATCTTGCCACTCATTTTGTTTTTTGAGAACTATAAATAGGGCTCTCCTCCTCTCATTTTAGGAGAGTTGAGTTGTTGTAAAGACATGTTGCTAAAAATATAATAGAAAATATAGTCATTTTCTGGTGCATTTATGGGTTTCTCCACATGTTTCATGATTCTTCTCCATTTAGTTAGAAATTTGCTTTAAGTTACTTTGCTATTTTAGTATCCTTAGATTGACCTTGGTAGAGTTAGTATGCTGTCTCTGGTTTTGAAGATTACTGCTGCGTGTACGCTTTCCTTATCCATACTTCTGGTCATTTGCTAATGGTATATCGCTGTGCAAAGTTAGCTTGGACTTTAACTTTATTGCTGCTTATTAAACTTTATCTTTATTCACATTTCCATGCCGAATGAATGATGAATATCTGGAGTCCTTAGAAGATAGCATATATTTCATGATATTGTGAGAATTCTGATTTATTGAAATTCTATTTAGGGAAACTGTCCACAGTAGGAACCTCCATGATCACTGTTCATTGGTAGTTGCAGGTCCAGGAAACATCTTTCTTCCTCGCCCCTCTTTTTTCCTTTTTTTTAGAAATAACTTGTGCTAAGGTTCATTGCACATTGTAAAGCCAAATCCTACGAAACAATGGAGTCGAAGACTGCTATCAGAACTTGCAGCAAGGTACAATAATTCCATATCCACAAAACTCCATTCATCGACCCAATTCTTCTACAGCTTTGATCACGTAAGACCGCCTTGTGATTCTAGCAAAATCACATCAAACAACTGATATGTTCCAAGATCCGTCATGACCTGACATCCGAGAGACCTTGGGATAGTGTTCTGCAATTTGATTGTGGAAGATTGTCTTTCAAGAGAGGTAACACACCTACGTATTACCTATGTTGTGAAGTGCATAAAAACACCATCAACAAGCTTGTTATTGAGTAATTATGATGTATGGTGGAGCTCCTCACTATGTATATGTGATGTATGTTAGAGCTTATCATTATGTAATTGTGATATATGTTGGAGGAAGTCACTAATGTAAATGTGATATGTGTACAAGACAATCATTGTTGTACTTGTAATATACATATGGGCTAATCACCATTGTACTTGTGATTTTTGTATGAAAAAAGTTACTATAATACATGTGATGTGTATGAGCTACTCAGCTTGTGTATATGGAGTAAAGCTCATGACAGTCAATGTGTATGATCTTTTGAATTAAAATGTGAATGACAACTTGTGAATATTTTGAATGTTTGTACACTAATGTTTTTTATGGATCCAACACTTGATGACAAAGTTATATCAATATATTATAATTGGCTAACTTTATAAGTTACATATAATTTAACAATCATGGTTTGAAGCTGAGATCAAAGATCTCATAAAAGAGGAGAGACTAAACTCCCTCTAACATTGTGGTGCAAACTATGAAGCCTATGATTCCCATAAAGGGATACATAGGTAGGGTCACCATGAACCCTCAAGGATTAGGTTTGGGTCTAGGAATGACCCTATTTGTATGAGCTTAATATTTTTGAGTTTAAACATATAAGTAGCGATGTTGATTGTTTTCTTCACTAGGATGAATGAAGAAAATTTGAAATTAACACTTCTTAGTTAGGTGGAAGATCCTTCGTCAGATGAATTATGCTTGGCCTATTAAGTTGGTAGTTGATGATATTGAATGTAAACCAAAATTTTTGTGCCCAAGATGGGGATTTAACATGGACATAAAGGACTTGGTTTACATAAGAATAGAATGATGAAACCCTTAATACCTTCCAAGTAGCCAAAGAATAGAGGGTTAGGGTACAAACCTGAACCACCAAAAATGTAACACTAGACCTAGGGAAAAAGGATTCCCTTTACTAGGCCCTTAGGGTTTTTCACCCTAGGAGCAATTGGTGTGTGAGAATGACACTCTTGCCTCTAGGTGGTTAGAGGGTTTTTGGCGGTTGCATTCAAAAGGGGAGGGCTGATTGATGAAGGTTGTGATAAGTGTGTGTATTGTGTGGCTAAAAATTGAAAGTAAAATGAAACTAATCTAATGTATGGAAATGTAAACAAAGTAAATCTAAGGTAATGCAAACTACTCTAAAATGACCTAAATGTAAGTAATCTGGAAATTAATAGAGAGGGACAAAAGGTGTGCACTTGGAGATGTGATGTTGGAAATGAATGGTCTCAGAATCCTCTGGAAAATATCTAAACTGAGTAAGACACTTACGCCAAGTTGGGTGACCTAGTCCACTTGTCGGGAAGCTCTACCAGAAAAGGTTTCGAGGAAATAGGTACCCATAAATACAAAAACCCTTTGTCGGGCTTAGCAATAGGGGCAACCTAGTCCTCTTGTTGCTTTCTAAGGATTTAGGGCTTGATTTTGTGGGTCCCGATTGATGTTTCCCTTTTCTGCAACAATTCATGTCTGAAACTCTCGAAAGTGACCTGCAACTTGTCTTCTTACTCCTTCTAGGGTATAATGCTTGGATGTGACTTGAGGAGATTTTTTTTACTTTCTCCAACACTTTGTGCTTAACCAAATTTGCATAAAAACCTGCAAACACATGCAAAGATCAAGAGAATGTTGGGGTTAGGAAATAGGGGTTTGCCTAAGTCAAACCCCTTTGTAGGTAACTAAACCCAAATGAGACGAAATCCAAAGGAATGTAAGATTGAATGATGAACTTAATGGAAATGCTTACCAAACATTTTTTGGTGATGGTCTGCAACATGCAAGAGCAACTCCAATGGAGGTTCCTTGTGAAACCCTAATGCTTGTTTGCTTTCTTTGGAAGACTTGAATGCTAGAGTGCTTGTGGAGAGATGTAAAAATTAGCTTGGGAGAGAGCAAAATGAAGGTGAAAAACCTTATTTGTACATGTAAAACCCTAATTTTCCTGAAATGCAACATGATAGGTCGACACTAGGGTTTAGGAGGCAAGATTCCCGTTAAATTTTATTTCAAATTTGAAATTATGCCAAAAGGGACTAGGTCACCCAAGGTGGCGACCTAGTCCACTTCGGCAATTTCAAGTGGTGGTCGGGAATTAATTTGTGTTTAACGAAGTTAATCAGCTTTTCCCCCTGAAACACACTTAAGTCAGGACTAAAGGTACATCAAGGGGACAAATTAGCATAAAAAAGGGTTAATTTAGGGGTGATAAGCCTAGATAAGTGTGAAAATACATCACAACACTTTACAACACTTTGTCATAAGGATTAGAAAGGTGTAAGAAGGTGTTATTTAGGTGAATTATGTTGAAAGAGTCTTAGAAAAGTGAGGAAATGTGTTACAACACTTCACAACACCTTAGTAAAACACTGTTAGGTTATTGTTGAATTGCAAGCTTACAAGACTAAATCAAGGTAAAACAAGGCCAAAATCCAATGGAAAAGGCCAAAATGAGTGAAAAAGTGTGAAGGTATATACTTTTTGGTGACACATTTAGCCCCCACTTTAGTGAGAGTATGAACTTACTTCAAACTCACACTAGAGTAGCTGAATCATACACGTCGAGCATGATCTAATGTACTCATGCTAGTAAGGTGAGATGACTTCTGATCAAGAGGGATGATCAAGCCCCCAAGATGAATATCCCATGACAAACTAAACATAAGTATAACAAATCACACAAGGAGTGATGTGAAAAATTCAAATCAAGCTTCGACTGTTTGTCCATCTAGTTGTGGATCAGATCTAGGCTATTTGTTTGAGAGAAAATGATGTACTCACTCTGGGCCGACGAGACTTTAGGTTGTATGTCGGGTGAGAATTCCAAAAGGTGGTGAGATACATACACATGGTTGGTATGCACTCACACATAAAGGTGGCTATGGGGAAAGCCATGCCACTAGTTGGGCTTCCCGCTCAACCATACCAAAGTTATACCTCCTAATAAATTTGATAAGGCACCACAAAAGATAGGGGTACGGTTTATGAGAGAAGCAAAGCCTTGGATGCTTAGAACCCATGAACAAGTGCAAGATTGCACCACATGCATGCAAGTTGTGTTATGCAAGGTGGGCATGTATGCACAAAAAAGGGTACAAAATGCAAAATGCAAAATAATGTAAAATGAAAAATGAGTGTTCTAAGGAGTCTTGTATAGTTCATATGAGGTATTTGACTTAGGGAACATTACGTTTAATGTCTCCAAAAGAGGACCAATCAAAGGATAGAAGATGCACAACTTAGGGGATGCAATGCATCACATCATGCCACTAAGAGGAATATAATATGCTAAGAAAAGTCACACTTGTGAAGGAAATTACATTGAATGTTGTCCAAAAAGTGAGAAACACATCATGTGAAGTGATAAGGCTGCACTAGGAAGCACAAACAAAGAAAAAGCAAATGAAAATGTAGGAAAATAAAATAGTGCCAATGTATGCCCCCACTTTAAAGGGATTTCTACACGTCACTTTGTGAGCAATTGATTTAAAGCAGAGAAAGGCAGAATGCAAAAGGGACATGAGAGCCGACTTGAAAAGTCCACTGTCAAGTGATAGGTATCCAAGAAAGGCCGCATCAGGTGAAAAAGAAGAAAGCAAGAGAAAAGGGGGATATGCCCCAAAAATGAAAAATACCAATAACACAAGGGATCTATGGATTTGGGGTCAGTATGTTCATTGTTGCAATGTTTGTTTTAGAGAGCACGAAACTCTCATCATTCCCCTAAATACATAGAGCTGGAAGAAGACACAGAGAGAGCGAAAGGAAATGAAAAAGAAGAGTCCATTTGGGTCAACATGGAAGAGACATGGGATGTCTCAACACTTTGCATCATCCCCAAAAGGACAACAAAAAGAAAAAGCAAAAAAAAGGCAAACACAAAAGAGCCTTGATTTTGTGTCAACATGAAGGAGACATTGCGGTCTCAATGACTTGCATAATCCTCAAATGAAAGGCACAAGAGAAAATAAAAGAGCATCATTTGGGTCAACATGAAGGAGACATTGTGGTCTCAATGCCTTGCATCATCCCCAAATGAAAGGAAAAAGGAAAAGAAAAAGAAAAAAGGGGTTCATTTGGGTCAACATGAAGGAGACATTGCGGTCTCAATGACTTGCATCATCCCCAAATGAAAGCAAAAAGACAAAAGAAAAGAGCGTCATTTGGGTCAACATGAAGGAGAAATTGCGGTATCAATGCCTTGCATCATCCCTAAATGAAAGGAAAAAGGAAAAAGAAAAAGAAAAAGGGGTTCATTTGGGTCAACATGAAGGAGACATTGTGGCCTCAATTCCTTGCATCATCCCCAAATGAAAAGTAAAAGGAAAAATGAAAAGTGAAAAGAGAAAAAGGCATGCACGACACATAGAAGAAGGGAGATACATATAGAAGAATGTCATAAAGAGTAAGAAAAAATCAAACAAAACGGGGAATACATGACACAATAAAAAACACAAGACTAGTAAGGAATGTGTAAGTCAACCATGAAGCAAGTCATCCACCTCCCCGTCTCAGTGGAGAAAAGTGGGAGGTGGTCAATGAAGCCAAGGGACAAAGACAATTGCATTACTAGGACAAGGCTAGCAACCTCTTGCCCCCACTGAGTGCAAGGATGGAGGGATCCAAGGTAGGTGGTGAGAGGGGTAATATAATAGTAAGGAAATGTTCTATAACTATTACATGGATGGGTATACAATAGCATGCTAGGGGTCGATAGGGTAGCACTCAGAACTGATGAAGTGATACTTACACAACATCTCTCGCAGATGGTGGCATTCATCACTTCTATGGCCAAGAACACAATGATAAGCACAATGTGGTACATTATAATTTTTAGGACAGATTAACATCCTATTACGATAAGGTAAGGTGGTGAGCCCTTTGTTTAAGAGGATGTATAATTGTATCTCACATTCAAGTGGTGGATGGAGAGGAAACTTAATTTTCTGCAATTTATATGGCCTCTTGCAGCGGCTAGATTCTCTGACTTCAAAAGAGGGTATGGGAGCAAGAGGTCTTAAAATGACCTGAGGTTTAGTGTTGTTGTTATGAGGGGATGGTGGATTTTCCTTAGGAAGGAGAAAATCCAAGCCAGGAGGGGAATCAAAGATCACCATGCCATCGTTATGGAGCCTAAGGCATTCTCGAGGATGCACTCTAGCATGAGGGGGATGTTGATAACCAATGCCCATTGTATGTCCATCTAGTTGCAATTGGTCATAGTATTTTTGAATCTCATGTTCTTTTATGAGATCACCACCTTGTTTGCTTAAAATAAACCTTTTTCCATAAGTTTGTTGTAGATTAATGGGAGGGTGTGTGACCGGGTTATGGTAAAAGGGTTTAGGAGGGACCGGTTGAGAGGGACTAGGCTCACCTTGAGTAGGTATCCTAGCTCCATTGTGCAATTTCAGATGAAGATCAGCAAATGAGTGAAGAGGTGATATGCTAGGCATCACAAACTAGTTCATAGAGGGGAAAAAATAAGCATTGGCTTCAAGGGTGTCAAGGCGCTCATTAAGGAACCGATACATGCTAGCATCATCATCTTTGATGATGTCTACTTTCGTAGGAGGACATTCATTAGGAGTTGGTTTTGCAAGGGTGGGTTCAAGGTCATTAGGATTAGTGGAAAAGGTGCAGCTTGACATATCCATTAAGGATTTTAGAGAGGTCCAGAACTTCTTGAAAGACATGGCCATAATGAGGTTTAAGTAATGACAGTAAATGGACCAAAATAGCAAATCTGGGAATGAAAACAAAAGGACAAATTACCAAAACTAGAAATGTAGAGAATGTGCAGAAAATAACACAAACTATGATGCAAATTGTGTAAGAGGACTAGGTCACCCAGTGTTGTGACTTAGTCCCAATAGTGCTATTTTTTATTTTTTTTGTATTTCTAGCTAATTTTTATGCTTTTTTTGATTTTCTAATATGAACAAAAACTGAAAATGCAGTTTTTTTTGTATTTTATTGCTAAAAATGTAATGCAATGATCAATTCTAGCATGAAATTTCACTAAATGCACTTTTTCCACTAACCCTAGGATGCAAACAATGAAAAATTTCAATGCAATGTAGGCTATCTTAATATGAAATGAAAAAAAAAAAAATCTAGCTAATGGTCTACAGTTAGGTTCACCAAAAAATGTAACACTAGACCTAGGGAAAAATGATTCCGTTTACTAGGCCCTTAGGGTTTTTCACCCTAAGAGCACTTGGTGTGTGAGAATGACACTCTTGCCTCTAGGTGGTTATAGGGTTTTTGGCGGTTGCATTCAAACGGGGAGGGCTGATTGATGAAGGTTGTGATAAGTGTGTGTATTGTGTGGCTAAAAACTAAAAGTAAAATGATACTAATTTAATGTATGCAAATATAAACAAAGTAAATCTAAGCTAATGCAAACTACTCTAAAATGACCTAAATGTAAGTAATATGGAAATTAACAAAGAGGGACAGAAGGTGTACACCTGGAGATGTGATGTTGTAGATGAATGGTCCTGAAATCCTCTGGAAAATATTTGAACTAAGCAAAAGGACACTTATGCCAAGTTGGGCGACCTAGTTCACTTGTCCCGAAACTCTGCCATAATAGGTTTCGAGGAAATGGGTACCCAAAAATACAGAAACCCTTTTCTGGGCTTAGCACAGGGACAAGGTTGCCAATAGGGGAAACCTAGTCCTCTTGTTGCTTTCTGAGGATTTAGGGATTGATTATGTGGGTCTCGGTTGATATTTCCCTTTTCTACAGGAATTCATCTCTGAAACTCCTAAAAGTGACCTACAACTTGTCTTCTTACTCCTTCTAGGGCTTGATGCTTGGATGTGACTTGAGGAGAATGTTTGTACTTTCTCCAATGCTTTGTACTTCACCAAATCTGCATAAAACCCGCAAACACATGTAAAGACCAAGAGAATGTTGGGGTTAGGAAATAGAGGTTTGCCTAAGTCAAACCCCTTTGTAGGTAACTAAACCCAAATGAGATGAAAGCCAAAGGAATGTAAGATTGAATGAACTTAATGAAAATGCTTACCAAACCTTTGTTGTTGATGGTCTGCAACATGCAAGAGTAGCTCCAATGGAAGTTTCTTGTGAAACCCTAATGCTTGTTTGCTTGCTTTGGAAGACTTGAATGCTAGAGTGCTTGTGGAGAGATGTAAAAATGAGCTTGGGAGAGATGTGAAAATGAGCTTGGGAGAGAGAAAAATGAAGGTGAAAACCCTTATTTGTACATGTAGAACCCTAATTTTCTTGAAATGCAACATGATAGGCCGACACTAGGGTCTAGGAGGCAAGATTTCCATTAAATTTTATTTCAAATTTGAAATTTATGCCAAAATGGACTAGGTCACCCAAGGTGGCAACCTAGTCCATTTGGGCAATTTCAAGTGGTGGTCAAGAATTAATTTGTGTTTAATGAAGTTAATTGGCTTTGCCTCCCAAAACACACTTAAGTCGGGACTAAAGGTACATTAAGGGGACATTAGCACAAAAAAAGGGTTTTAATTTAGGGGTGATAAGCCTAGATAAGTGTGGAAATGTATCACAACACTTTACAACACTTTTCATAAGGATTAGAAAGGTGTAAGAAGGTGTTATTTAGGTGAATTATGTTGAAAGAGTCTTAGAAAGGTGAGGAAATGTGTTACAACACTTCACAACACCTTAGTAAAATATTGTTAGGTTATTGCTGAATTGTAAGGTCACAAGACTGAAGCAAGGTAAAACAAGGCCAAAATCCAATGGAAAAGGCCAAAAATAGTGAAAAAGTGCCAAGGTATACACTTTTTGGTGACACAGAACTACTGAAAGTGATTGCTCCTAGTGCAAAGGTTCTTTTGGGTGAGGAAATTAGTGCTTCAAAATACATTGAGACATCTAAGGACTACTATTCCGAAACCAACTCCAATGAATGGGAGTGGGACTCTTATACATTTAGTGACTATGACCTAGTAGATACTTTCCAAGAGCTTGACTTATCGAATTCCTTGATCAAAGTCATCAACGATACTTGATAATACCTTTGTTTTCACCTTATTTCCATATTCATTGAACTTTAGCAATACCAATGATGAAATGCTTTTATTATACCCTCAGCTGATAGATTGGGACCAAAGAGGACCACCCAACTTGGACATATTTTAAAATGATGAAGCATAGCCGATTTTCTAGGACTTTGTGAATGTATACCCATTGGGGATCATAAAGCAGGTTTTACCATAGATGTTGAAAATGTAGCCTACTTTAGGGAGTTAGTCCCACCCTCTAGTCACAAAATTTAATTTAACAATAAATCAAAAAAATGCAAGGTATTTAGGTGAAAATTTAAAGGTACCTCTGGACCAAGAAAAGTAAAAAGAAAGGACGTACCCGAGGGTGAAAAAATTTCTAAGGTAGTCAAGGATCGAGGGTTGGATGTACTCTAGATATAAGTTAAGAGAAATCACCTTTGATGGTAGACAAATCCATGGAAGTCAACACTGGTACTGATGAAATCCTAGAATCATCCATTTTGTGGCAACTTTGATAGAGATAGAAAACTATTTTTTTTTACATTATTTTGAGAAAGGAAAATTAACTTTGGTTGGTCTTATGACAACATGCCTAGATTGGACCCCAAGTTAGTGCTACACCATTTACCATTGTTCCTGATGCCAAACTAGTCAAACAAAAACTAAGAAAGAGGCATCCCCATATTGTATTATTGGTAAAAGTAGAGCTAAAAAAGTTATTAGATGTTGGTTTCATTCGACCCATTGACAATGTAGAATGGATTTCCAATCTAGTGCTCATGACAAAACCAATAAGGGGAATACAAATTTGCACTGATTCTAGAGATCTAAATAAAAAATTCCCTAAGGACGACTTCCCATTGCCCAACATTGAAATTATAGTGGATCTGAAAATAGGGTATGAGATGTTATCATTCATGGATGGTTTCTCAGGATACAATCAGATTATGATCGCTCTTAAGGATCAACATAAGATAGCCTTTACTTGTTTGCGGGGAACATATTGTTGGAATGTTATGCCATTTGGCATAAAAAATGCCAGAGCTATATATCAATGAGCTATGACTACAATCTTTCATTACCTCATTCACACGCGTATGGAGGATTATATAGATGACGTATTAGAAAAATCATTGTCAAGGGGTGACCATTTACACATACTAGATAAGATTTTCAAAAGATTGGAAGAATACAAAGGGAGACTAAACCCAAAGAAGTGTGGTTTTGGGGTAACCTTAGGCAAGGTCATAGGATACACCATCTCTCGAAGGAGCATTGATGTTGACCTTATGAAAGTAAAGGATATCATGTACATTCCTCAAACAAGAATAAGTCAAAATTACGAATGCTACAAGGCAAATTTCAATCCATTCAAAGGTTCATTGCTCAAATAGAAGATAAGTGTCAACCATTCCAACACTTTCTATAAAAAGGAGTACCATTCATATGGATTTATCGATGTCAAGAGGAATTTCAATAAATAAAGGACTATCTATTAACACTGTCTATTCTCATGCCTCCCATTGATGGTAAACACCTCATACTATACATATCAACAACCACATCAACACTGTAGACACTATTAGCACAAAATGATCATGAGAAAAGAGAAAGAGTAGTCTACTACATCAGTCGCACACTTATTTTGTATGAGCTCTATTATAGTCCTATTGAATAAGCATGCCTTGTAGTGGTTTTTTCCACTCAAAATATTAGACACTAAATTTTGAATCACCAAACAAAGCTCATAACAAATATTGATCCCTTGTTGTATCTGTGTATGTTAGAAAAGCGTAAATCAAAATGAATCTAAACTAATACACCAATGGAACATTAGATTAAAGAAACTAAATTAAAGAAAGAAAAATGCAAACTCTAAAACACCAGCAGCTCCTTCAAATTCATTCCATTGTCCTCTATCTCCAAGAATTCGTTTCAAGATGCTGGCTCTCAGTTGTTTTAAACAACAACTTGTAGAATGGCAGCTTGAGAGAATGAGATTAATAAAAATGCATATGCATTGCTAATATGCTTTAAGCTATGAAATTGAAATGCTAATTAAATCCTAGAAATGCTAAAATGCGACTATAATAACTACTCATGAAAATCTAGGATTCGAGGTCCTTTTCCACTCATAAGAGGGCTGTATTTATAGATTTTTGAAGGTAGGAATTCAATTGGCCAAGATCGACGGTCGAGTTCAAACTTGCTAAAATGAACGGTGAGAGATCGAGAATTCAAAAAGAAGATGGAATTTTAAGAGACGGATGGAGAAATGAAGAGACAATTGAAAGGTGTCTCTCATAATTTAAATAAATAAATATTTAATTATGTGTGAGAAATGAAAAGGTTTTAATTAAATATTGAAAATATTTAATTATGTGAGAAGAGTGGGAAATTGAGAAAATGTTTTAATTAAATATTGAAAATATTTAATTAAATGTGGAAAGAAGAATATTATTTAAATTTAGAATTTAAACTTGTGATAAGCAATGTAAATAAATTATGAAATCTATTTAATTAATTAAGAGGGAAGATAGCATTAATTAAATAAACTTATTTATTTAATTAAATTAGAAGAATAGGAAAATGAACAATATAAATAAATAATTAAATTTATTTATATGTAGATGACTTAAGAACATTAATTAAATAATTCATATTTAATTAATTAACAGGTTTGATTAACCATGACCATTTTTAGATGTGTACATTTTGCCCCTTTTTGAAATGATGTGTTTTATGCATTGCTTCAAAGAATTTGCCCCTGACCTTGAAAAATTTACTAATGATGCTATATGCCCCCTTGAGAGATAAATCGCATGATGAGAATGATTATAAGACTGATTTGGAAGATTTTTAGATGATTTTGAAGAAAAATTGGCGATTTAACTCTTGAAATAGCACTTTGCATAGTAAAAATGCCATTTTTACCCCTTTAAAAGATGAAAAAGGTGAGATATCACTTTCATTTGAATAGTAACCTTTGAGAATTTTGGAGCTTTGAGAGAGATATTAGCGATGCTGATCATGTATGAGTGCCACAGATTTGAGCGAGGTCGCCGTCATCAGAGACCACCTATGTATGGACCTCGGGTAAGTCGATCCAAATCTCTCTGTGAAAAATTTAATGATTTTTTGATGCTTTTTCGATTTTTTTGGATTTTTAAAATTCTGTTTTAGCACATACGAGTCGTAGTTTAGTGCATATAGTAGATAAATCAATGCATCCAAAGTGGCGCATAGGTGCAAAATAGTCACGCATAGATGCAAAATAGTCACACATAGGTGATTTAGTGCATAGGAGAGATCAGATGGCACATCCATGATATTTTTCCCCGGATGATGATAGATTAGCGCATAGATTAACTGTTTTAGCGCATTTGCTTGATAAAATGGCGCATTCATGAAATCACGCATCCATAGTCTGTTTTAGCGCATCCATGGAGTAAAGTTGCGCATCCATGTTTTTAGCGCATTGATTGACTGTTTTGGCGCATCCATGTATTTTTGCCGAATTTCAATTTTTGAAGAAAAATTGATGCATGCTTGATGATTGTTGCTAGATTAGACAATAGATTTTATGTTTTTGAATATCATCAATGATTAGATTTGATAAACTTGTCTTTGTGATTGAAAAATAAATAGGTCTGATAAATTTGCTTCCATGCGGTATGAAAACAAATAAAAATAATCTCTATTTTCTTTCGTGATTGAAAGTCAAATAGATAGATGTTGATTCATGATGACTATTAAATTTGTTTCCATGCGATATGAAAAACAAATAGTAGAAATAATTGATAAATTTGCTTCCCTGATTGAAAGTCAAATTAAGTCATGATGACTGTTAAATTTGTTTCCATACGATATGAAAAACAAATAGAAATTGATTTGAGCTTGCTTGATGTATTGATTGATTGATGATATCTATTGCTGATTGATTTATATGATTACTTGATGATATTGTAAAGGAGGAATTTAACCTCCTCCAAATCAGAGAGATATTTCCGTAGACATGGGAGATGATCCCCCGACTATCACATGAGGATTTGGGAGTGATAAACCAGTGTGGATTGAGAGCTCTATTAAGTATCCCGCAGTATCGGATCAACATGGCACTGTTGAATGGCTTAGCGGAGCAGTGGCACAGCGAGCATAACACCTTCCACTTGCCGACAGGAGAGATCACAGTGACCCCAGAGGATGTTTATAGGATTTTGGGTATTCCTGTAGTTGGAGAGCTTGTGATTTATGATCACAAGGAGATTGGGGGGACAGATGCACTGAGACGGGTCTTCCACGATCCTCATGTCTGCGGATATGAGATTCCTTGGAAGGAGATGACAGAGAGATATGCCCCACTTCCTTCAGTTTTAGCAGGCATGATCGGTGGTTTCCTTTGTTCTGATCACAGGTCAAAGGGAATATAGTTGGGTGGGGTAGGATCTTGGAGGACATGCTTCTCCACTGCACCAGATATGCAGGGGGTCATGCATGCTTGCCCATCTATACCATGACCTTCATCAGGTTGTGTATACAGATAGGAAGAGTCTCTCTTGCGGGGTGACTCTTTTACAGATATTCGCATGGGAGCATTTTTTGATTACACGCCCCATCGTCTGGAGAGATCACTCCATTGGATTTCCATACGTTTATGCATATACAGGGCCCCTTGTCTAGCTGAGGCTGGGCAAATTGGAGTACTGGCAGCGGGTACTTGATGATTTGGACACTATCATTTGGCGACCATACGTGGACTATGACCCCTGGGAGGCTAATGATATAGAGCTACTTTACATGACCAGATCCAGATATTTGCTTGGGAGGACCCCTTTCATCATCGAGCAGTTTTTGGTGATGAGAGTGCTTAGACAAATTGGATTGGTTTAGATGACACCACAGGGTGTGGCACATTATGCCAGATGCCGAGAGGATGTATCAGAGTGGGGTCCCTTTGTGACCATTAAGGCAGCCAGGGCAAAGTACTTTGAGTTATAGCCAACTCAGTGGTCCATGCATCCAGAGGTTACTGATGCAGGGATGACGGATGACTACGCAACGTATTTTTACACACATCCCTTCCCTAGATTCACCAGTCTAGATGAGCCTGCCCCATTGATGGGAGGACCAGTTATACGGATGGGATGAAAACAGCCTCAGGAACCTCCAACAACAGGGTAGCCACAGGGTCAGGCACAGGCAGGGGTACAGGAACAGGTGCCACCAGAGTAGGTCACAGATATGGGTGGGCTGGCTATGGACATGGATGATGAGAGCTCCGAGGATGAGGAGATGGATGAGGAGTCAGATGACTCAGACAACGTGATAGGGATGGTGGGAGGTAGAGATCATTCATTGATATTCCCTTCAGCACGAGGCCACATACATCCAGAGTGGTGGGTCAGGCTAGCACTTTAGCGCCACGTATCACTATCAGAGCTCCATCACAGGGACAGGTGAATACTTTATAGGCTGAGGTTCAGACTTCAGAGTAAGCTAGCACAAGCATAGGTGACCATTAGTTAGCTGCAGGGATAGATAGCTCAGCTCACAGCTGAGAGAGACAGCTTCCAAGAGTGATGCATACAGGCTGAGGGGGTAGCTAAGAGACTACTAAGATCAGTTGAGAGCACCTCTATTGGAGAGGTTGTAGTAGAGGGGCTAGAGACTGCTCAGGAGGCCAAGTACTACAAGATGAGATATTTTGAGGCAGTGCCACCTGAGCAACATATAGCATTCACTCAGTCAGGTACTCGAACTCAGACTCATTCACGCAGTTACTCTAGGAGTGCGACCAAGAGTGTGGGTCAGTCGATCAGACGACAGATCAGAGCTTCTAGGAGCTGAGATCCATCGAGACCTACTACCTCCAGAGGCAGCAACAGTCATGTCCCATGGCCAGATGCCCCTCAGTGATGAGCATTTTGTACACATTTATGCCATTATATGCGAAATATCTTTTTGAAACATTTGATATCCTTTGTATTCCTGGACATTTGTTTTGATGAGATCTATGATATGCAGTGGTGATTTGACTATGCATGTGTTATGGATGATTTATGCACATGTTATGGATGTGAGTTTTTACTTTTATATGCTATGTCATATATGATGATGCAATAATGATATGATATAATCTAAATAAATTTTTCCTTCTGTTATGATGTATGTAATGAATGTATGATGCAGGATGTAAATGCTTTAGATGAAATGAGAGAATATGATCTATGATGTTAGATGGATGATAATAATGATGTAATGGAAATGTACCTATGTAATGAACTTATGATATATGATGCAATGGAAATGGTCATGATAACCTAAGTGATGATGTGAAATGGATGTAATTTTATTTATGAATGTATGTGAAATATGCAAATGTATATGTTAATGAATGATTAATGAATGATTAAAATAATGACCATGCATATGATGTGTAATAATGGATAATGATAATAAGGAGTAAAATGAGATGATAATGAAATGATGATGATGTAAGTATGTAAGTGTAATGACAATGATAATGAAAAAATGATGTGAAATGCAAGATAATGAAAATGAGATGTAACAAATGCCCAGTCATACTCCACTATTGTCTGGAAAAGATATTCAAGAATGTGATCAACCCTCAAAAATCTATTTAAAAAGGCCCTCAAAATGCAAATGAATTATGCAGTCCCAATAATGAATTATGAAATCCTAATAATGAAATAATGAACCATTCTCCTTGTTGCCATTTCTTGCTGTGTTTAGTTGTCATCATTGAGCCTTTTGATATGTTGAAAGTTAGTACAAGCATCAAAAGGTATGTTAGCACCGATGATGACCTAAGTATTGCTTTCATGATGTTTGATATAGTAAGTTAATACAAGCATCAAGGTATAATTGAACCAAGATGACCTGAGTATTGCTTGCATAGACAGACAAAAGTTAACCATTTTCCTATGCAAATTCTGAAATGTCGTCAATGATACATTGTAGAGAATGTCCCATGACCAATTTTCACAATACTAATGATTAGCTTATAGATAACAAGCAAAGAAAAACCATACTTCTTCCTTGTGATTCTAGTTCAGTACATCATTGAACCACTCCAAAGATATGATGTCATCAAATATCAAAACAACAATTGCAACTGATGCGTTTAAGTTTGTCATTCATTTTATTCAGATTAAGATCATCCAATTTGTTTAAAATCATCTGTCAAAATAGTCATGTAAGCCCATTTTAATTGAACAATACTGTTGCTTTCGATACTCTGATTTTAGACACATGCTACCGACTACCTGCTAGAAAAGCTTCAAGAAGCGAACTGCCTTCTAGTGACCTTGTACTCTGACTCTTGCTAGACACAACTGTTGCGATGGGTAACCTTCAAATCATCAAGCCATGATGAGATCCTTGCCACCCGAAGGAAAATGATGCGATGTGAATGTAATGATGATGCTGACGAAAAGATGAATATGCAAGATGAATCCTAATAGATGAGAGAGCCAAACGAAATCACAAACAATTCCTATTTGCCAGGTTTTCACCGTTTGTTTTTATTACACTTTTCCTATTTTTTATGCTTTTTTTGCTATTACCAAGACACCTGTTTGCTAGGTTTTCATCAAGGTAATGGTTTTTTTTTTTTTAGGACTTTTTATATTGTTTTTGATATTTTCTCAGGCATAGAACTTCTTCAAGTGAATGCTGTTGATTGGATCTTCAAACAGGTCCCCTTCTGTTGTTGACAATTGATATGCCCCCGATCCATACGTTGCAACGATAACGAATGGGCCCAACCAATTAGGTTCGAACTTTCTTTTCTTTTCCCAATCTTGTTGATTTCGAGGGTTTTCTTTGAGAACCAAATCACCCACTTGAAAATTTTGTGGTTTGACTCTGTGGTTGTAGCTATGGGACATAATCTGTTGATATCCCTTTAAATGATTAACTGCAGTTTGACATCGTTCATCAAGCAGTTCTAGCTCTTGCAATCTTCATACTCGATAATCTTCATCATTGATTAACCCTTTGAGCGATACCCGAAGTGAAGGAATCTCAACTTCCAAAGGTAGAATAGCTTCTGCTCCATAGACCAAAGCATAAGGAGTAGCTCCTGTTAGTGTGCGAATGCTTGTTCTGTAGGCCCATAATGCTGGATTCAATTGTACATGCCAATCATGACCTACTTCATTCATTGTTTTCTTCAAAAAATTTAGAATTGTTTTGTTTGAAGCTTCGGTTTGACCATTTCCTTGCGGATAATAAGGTGTAGAAAATTTGTGTTGGATGCGAAATCTTTCACATAGTTCATCAACATCCTGATTTTTAAAGGGTCTACCATTATCCGTGATAATGGAGTTAGGAATGCCATATCTACAAATGATATTATTCAAGATGAATGAAGATATTTGTTTGCCCGTAACTGTTGTTAGAGGAACAACTTCAATCCATTTAGTGAAATAATCGGTGGCTGTAATGATAACTTTATGTCCATTTGAAGATGATGGATGTATCTTGCCAACCAAGTCCAATCCCCACAGAGCAAAAGGCCATGTTGTGGTGAAGGGTTGTAATTCCTGAGTAGGAGCGTGAATGAGATTCCCATGAATTTGAAATTTTGCACATTTCTTCACAAAGGTGAATGATTCTTTCTCCATGGTTTGCCAATAGTACCCTAATCTTACAAGTTTCTTTGCTAAGGTTAGTCCACTTGAATGTGTCCCACAAATTCCACCATGGACCTCTTGTAAGGCCTTTTCCGATTCATCGCGTTCAAGACATCTAAGGAGGGTACCATCCAGACCACGCCGATATAAGATGTCAACAATTAAGGTGTAATGGGATGATTGATGAATGAAATTTCAATTTTTGATTCCTAGACAAGCCTAAGGGTAAAGTAGTATCTTTTAGGTAAGTGTAAATTTGGCCATATAAGGAAGAGTCAGAACTCATCAGATGGCAAATGATTTGTGTTTCAGGATTGTCATGGCCAGGAGAAAACAATTGTTCCACTAGGAAATCGTACCATTTTTGATTCTCTGTCAACTGGAGTAGAGAAGCGATTGTAGCCATAGTGTCTGTTGCTTTATTATCAATACGCAGAATTTGTATGAACTTGATATTAACAAAGTATTTCTTGAGATCTTCCACCATTCTTTTGTAAGGTATTAACTTGTCATCTTTAGTGTGATATTCGTCATTGATTTGGTTTATAACAAGTTCTGAATCACCAAAAACTTGAAGTTCTGCGATTTTCCAGTCTACTGCAATTCTTATGCCGATTATCAATGCCTCATACTCAGCTATGTTGTTTGTGCAAGGAAACATTAGCCGATAATATTTTGGGATTGTATGTCCTTGAGGTGTAATAAAAAGAATTCCTACTCCTAAACCATGTTGAGTCTAAGAACCATCAAAGTAGAGTGACCATGACTACTGGATATCTGCTGTGAACACGTCGGCATTAGGAAAATCAACCTGTATTGGGTGTTCCACTGGCATTGGTGCTTCTGCTAATTGATCCATAATTACTTGTCCCTTTATAGCTTTTCGATCTACATAATGAATATCAAATTCGCTTAGGATCATAACCCATTTAGCCAACCTGCCAGTTAAGGTTGCCTTACTTAGAAGATATTTGAGTGGGTCAATCTTAGCCACAAGCTTTATCGTATGAGTTAGCATGTAGTGTTGTAACTTTTGAGAAGTGAACACCATTGCTAAACAAGCTTTTTCAATGAAGGTATAATTTAGCTTGTGACCTGTTAGGGTCCGGTTGATGTAATAAATAGCTCGTTCTTTTCCTGAGTTGTCTTCTTGTGCCAATAATGCTCCTAAAGATACTTCTGTGGAAACAATATATAATATGAGAGGTGCACCTTGTACTAGTGGAATCAACACTGGTGGATTCATGAGATACTACTTTATCTGATCAAATGCTGCTTCGCATTTGTACTCCCACTTAAATGGAACATTCTTGTGTAAGAGAACTTTTATCTGCCAGTTGAGCAATGAATCTTTAAATAGATTGTAACCATCCCTATAAAGAGGTAGTTGACTAATGTTCCTTGGTGGTGACATATCAAGAATTTCTTGTACCTTAGCTGGATCCACTTCAATTCCCTTTTCTGATACAATGTATCCTAATAGCTTTCCAGATTTTACTCCAAAAACGCATTTCTTAGGGTTAAGTCTCACTTTAAATTTTTCCATTCTCTTGAAGAGTTTTGATAGGATATCAATGTGACCTTCTCTGGTGTTGGATTTGGCGAGGAGATCATCAACATAATCTTCCATGAATGTATGCATCATATCATGAAAAATTATTGTCATTGCTCATTGGTATGTAGCTCCTGCATTTTTCAATCCAAAAGGCATTACGTTCCAGCAATAGGTACCCCAAGGACATGTAAATGCTGTTTTATCCTGATCTTTTGGTGCAATCTTGATCTGGTTGTATCCTGAAAATCTATCCATTAATGAGTACATCGCATGTCGAGCGGTTAAATGAACAATCATATCTATGTTTGGTAAGGGAAAGTCATCTTTAGGACATGCTTTGTTCAAATCCCTAAAATCTGTACAAATTCTAATCCTTCCATCTAGCTTTGAAATAGGCACGATATTAGAGGTCCATTCCACATAGTCCATGGACCGGATGAATCCAAGATCTAAAAGCTTTTTTAATTCTTCTTTAACCAATAATGCAACATGTGGATGCATTTTTCTGAGTTTCTATTTTACAGGTTTCGCCCCCGGTGTAATAGATAAATGATGCATGATGAGATCTAGATCCAATCCAGGCATATCTGCATAGGACCATGCAAAACTAATTTGATTATCTTTGAGAAATTATGTGAATCTAGGTACTTCTTTGTCTGTTAGAGATGCAGCCAGTTGCAAAACTTTAGGCTTTTCTGTAGTACCTATATTGAGTACCTCTGTTGGTTCAATTAGAATGGAAGACCTTTCCTGATAATGCTCCAGAAGAGTGTCAAGTTTCCCATCCTCTGGCTCCTTTGAAAGATTTTCACCATTGGATACACTTTTTATTTTTCTCTTGTCTTGATCTAATACTGCCTTTGTTAGGTTTTCACCATTAGATCTTTCTTTCATTTTTCTTTTTTCTTGATCTAATACTGCCTTTGTTAGGTTTTCACCATTAGATCTTTCTTTTATATTATTTATTTCATAGTTGAGAAAGTTGGCACTTTGCTGTCGAAAACTTTGATCTTGTGATTCCTTGGTGGAACTTGTTTCGGGATGGGATGAACAAAGAAAGTTTAATATGGTTTCATCATTTGAAAAAGTTGGAACATCAATGGGTGCTATTTGTTCCCAATCAATGAGTTCGGGATGTACCAAAGGTAATGGATCATTAGGATGAGTAAGGTCGTTGGCCATCAGGGTCATGATGTTATTGTCAACGTTATTATGGGAGAAGTCTAGGATGGTATCCTCCTCAAAATGATCTATCTCACTTTGAATCGAATTTGTCTCACTTGAGTCATGGTTGCTTTGCATAATGTCATCAAATGGAGACCTTGAGCTTTCTCCTTGTAAGAATGCAGGTGATAATTTGTGTATGACATCCACCTTTTTATCCCTCTAGAATTGATCATCAAAGATGGTGTCACATTCATATTCATTGGAGTCAGTGTCGAAATTGTTTTCTTGAATTTGCAGAATAGTTTCAGCTAACTCCTCATTTGATGATATTTGCGCTACTTTTTCCTTAGTATCTTCACCATATCCTAACCCAATTTTATCCTTTGGGTGCATTGTTTTTAATTGGACAGGTTCAACAATACCCTCTTTCCTTTTACCTATAGGGCCATTTCCTTCATAATCCATATGTTGCATGATAGCATAACCCTTTCCATATTGTTTTGTGGGTAACTTAATATGTTGTACAGATTCCTCTTCATCTTTATAGAGCCAATCAAGAATAGCGCTATCTTCTACTTCAGTTTATTTGATAAATATCCCATTGAATTTGGTAATGGGAGCTGAAGTTGAGGCTAAAGCTACTACAACCTTTTGTGTAGATGTTGACGGCTGACCATGGGATCTTGGAGATAGGGGTAGATTAGAGAGAGATAAAGAATATTCTCCCACCCCATTATCTTTTAATTTTAACTTGGTGCCAAAATTGCTTATCATTTCTTGCGCTTGTTCTTTATTTTTGTAGGTAGAGATGGCCAAAGCCTCTCTATTATGTGGGGTGAATGTGTCCTGAGTTGCTCTTAGGTTGGAACAAGTTTGACTGCTAATATGATCAGCGAGTATTGTTACTTCCTGTCCATGATATGGAAACTTCAAACATTGATGATAAGTAGATGGAACAACTTGCATGTCATGGATCCATGGGTGACCCAATAGTATGTTACAGGTTAGATCCCGATCAAGAACCTGACAAAAGGCATTCTTCACAATAGGTCCCACTCTGATTGGTAGCATGATGAGACCTTTTGAAGTTCTTTCTTCATCATCATATGCCTTGATTGTAATTTTCCCTGTGGATCTATAGAGTCTACTGAATATCCTAAAGCTAGGACCAATTTTAAAGTACAAATGTTTAATCCGGCTCCCCCATCTATGAGAACACGCCTAATGCGGGATTTTTGAACCATGACTTCTAAATAGAGTGATGAATTATGCGGATGGGTTATGGATGAATCATCTTTTTTAGAAAAAGATAAACATGTGTAGGAGGACAAGTGTCCCACCATGGCTTGAAATTTATCGATATCCAAATCAGGAGATACAGTTGTATCAACAAGGGCCTTTTCCAGAATGTCCTTATGTGCAGGTGATAACTTTAAAAGTTCCAAGATAGAAATTTGGGCTGATGTTTTTCATAGTTGATCAACCAAATTGTATTGACTTGGAGGGGGAATTGCTGCTTTAGATGAGCTGCCTTTGACAATGATCTTGGCTTGCCCCCTTGTTGTAACATTGACCTCTCGATATTCTTGCTTACCTTTAATTCTGATAGCGTTGATTTGAGGATCGTCAGTATAGATATGATTGATAATAATGTCTTGGATGTTATTAACATTCTTGCCCTTGTCACTCGAGGATTCCCCTTTGTGATAATTAGGGAGCGGATTCTTAAGTGCTTGATGGTCATTATTGACATTATGTCCCTCAACTGTGATGCTATGATTATCAATCAAATCTTGAACAATATTCTTTAGCCCTTGGCAATTGTTTATCTTATGACCTTTGCACCTATGATAATCACAGAAGTGTGAGTCATTCCATGATGGTGGTTTAACTCGAGGCTCATAGTCTCTTTGTGGTGGCAATGTAATAGCATTTTGATTCAATAATTCTTTGAGAATGGATTCTAAAGATTGGCCTAAGGGCGTGAAACTCCATCGATTCAAAAAATATGATGATCTGGGTGCATTTGAATTTTGATTATTTCCAAAATTATTTCCATGATTGTTAGTTGTGTTTCCTTGATTGGAAACATTTCCTTGGGTGCTAGAATTTCCAGTATTATTGTTACGTTGAACACCTAACACATTAAGGACGACGGGCTTTGTATTTACGTTGTTGGCACCTACCACTCCATCATTCACAACATTTTTATTACAAGTCCAAAACCGTGACTTGTCATTGTTGTTATTATGGTTGTTGTTGTTGTTGTTATACAAATTTAAACCCTCTTTATCAATTTTTAGAACTCCACGCTTGATCAATGCACCTTCAATGGTAATTGTGTTTTCAATCAATTTTTCAAATGATTGAGGACAGTGAAGGTTTAGTTTGTAACTCATTTCTTGATTAAGACTATCGATAAAGATCTCCATATTTTCCTTTTTAGGAACAGGACGAGAGTATCTAGCAAACACCCTTCTCCACCTTTGCAAAAATATAGTGAAAGATTCCCCTACTTTTTGTTTTATCTTACAAAGATCAAGCATGGTTATCTAGTGTTGGATGTTGTAAGAGTATTGTGATATAAAATTATTTATGAACTCTTCAAAGGTTTTGATGGGGGGAGTGATCTTTGAAAGCCACTCCATGGATTGTCCACCCAGACTTCGTGGAAACAACCGCATTAAGTAGGTATCGTTATGAGCAAATTCTAAGCTCATATTTCATAAATCCCTTACATGCTCAATGGGGTCAGTTTTCCCATTATACCTATCAAACTTAGGGATTTCATAATGTTTTGGAAAAGGAATCATTCAAAGACTCCTATCAAATGGATAAGGACATATTTCATCCAAAACATACTTCTTTGTTGTGCCCCCTTGCATTTCTTTTATTGTCCTTGTAATTCCTTTATCTGTTGAGTAAGGGCATCAAAATCATTGAGAGGAATTTTAGGATCCTCTTTAATACCTTATGTGTCAAAATCAACAGGTAACTTAGCTCCTTGATTAGCTAATGAAAGCAAATATCTTTCCTTATTTCGTTCTAAAATCCTTTCCATAAGAGTATGGAATTGGGGATCCCGTTCTGCTTCTTGGAGCTTTTCTTCCGTTAAATCTTCAGTATTTGAATTGTTAAAGAGGCTTCTCTCCCTCTCACTATTGTCACCCATGTTGTTCACTGTACTTTCTTCTTTTTCTAGGTGCGTTCGAGATCTCGTGGTAACAGGCATAAGCTTTACTCAAATTCTACTAACTTTGATCAAAGGAATGAAATAGTGCAATGGTGATGGATATGAAAGTCAGGATAGAATGAAGATTCTATGACTTAAAATATTTTTAATCTTTAGCTTGCGATTCCTTGATTGAAAGGATGAAAATCCTGTTTGCGGGAATTAAACCAAAGATCGAAAATAAAGATGATTTTGCACTTTGTGAAGTTTGATCTTAGCTTTGTAGAAAAATGAATTTAATGGATGCTTAATGCATTTGAGTTCTCTATTGCAAAATTTGATTTGGAAGAGTAGCGTATGTGACTGCAGGTTAGGGAATATAAGAAGAACGAATACGCTGACTGTGGTTATGCCTTTGAGAAAGGGCTCTTCTTTGAAAGAAAGCTCGAGTATAAGGGTTCTAAAGCATAATCGTCAGTGAAACCTCTAACATAGTCGTGATATCGATGAATAAAGGTTTTGTGTTCAAGCAGGACCTTTTGACTTTGATATAGAAATTTCCTCTTCTTCAATACTTTCTTATAACCGAGAGACTTCTAGGGCTTTCTAATCTTTCTTTCTAAGGACTTCTTAGCAAAAGTTGTAGACTTCCAAACTCTGAGCATGGGAAAGACTAGACCAAAAAGACTTGATTTCTGAATGTCAAAAAATCACCTAGGCTCGGAAAATAGATGCGCCAAAACAGAGATTGAATGCGCCAAAACAAAACATAGATGCGCTAAAACAGAGCATAGATGCACTAAAACAAAGCACAGATGCGCTGAAACAGAGCACAGATGCACTAAAACAGAGCACAGATGCGCTGAAACAAAGCACAGATGCACCGAAACAGACACGGGATGCATCGAAACAGAGCACAGATGCACCAAAACAGACACAGGATGCGCTAAATTACTCATGAGACTGACATGTTTTGACAGTTTGATAAATTTTTTTTATTTTGGATGATCGTAATTTGATTTAAATGTGAAAAACACAACATAGAAGTAGACAGTTGTTTTGTTAATCCTAAAATCTAAACAAAGAGTGTATGTTCTTGAGATTTCCATAGGTTTTAAACAAGATAAGAACTTCAGTCAGACTCACTCTTAATTTGTCAAATAGGTCATCATAGTAATCACAGCCCATAACTTAAAATCATGTCGAATCACACAACCTTGTCACCCCCTAGAGGGAACCCGTGTTTTTGTCTTTTCCAAGTGTGTACTCAAAGTGACGGAAGTGGATACCGAACCCCTTGAGCAAACAATCCGTGGTGACTATATGGTGAGTGTCTTGGGGGCAGATTCTTCCCTCCCCTTGCACCGTGATTAAGATGATGTTTGGATACTGACACGGCTGACTTTCTACACTATGGTTTGTAGTAAGGGTATCCGTTCAGTGTGGCAAATAGATATACTCCCTTGAGAGACCTCCCAACCTTTAGAACAAAGGTTTTGGGGATGGTTATCCTGTGCACTACTGTCAAGTTGGATTTTCATCAACAACTTGCTTTTGATTAAAGTGGGTTGGAAACCTTGGCTTTAGGTGTTCCCACTTAGGTCGTTCCTCTTGGGTGAGTACTTTTTCTCACAAGAGCAGGCCTTCTAAAGGATGTAATAAAGCATTAAATTGTAGAAAAATAAAAGGTAAGTCTGGTGTTTTGATCACCTAGTTAAGGGGAGAGCATAAACCTATTACCCACAATCACAACAAACAATAATGGTTCAATTTTAAACCCCCAAATTGACAAATTCTCTATACTAAGTGAAGATGTTGCTTCACTAAAAACATGGGATTCATTTTAACCAAAAGAAAATTTATGTTTGGTGACTATCCTAGGATTGGTTAATTCAAATTTAAATGTCTACCCTAGCATTGCTTCATTCTGTTAAAAATAAAATTTGAAAAATCCTGTCCGTGGATTGCGTCGGAATCAGAATTTAAAATTTTTACAACTGTATACGCCGAAACAGGTCGTCTATGCACCGAAACAAGTCATGTATGCGCTGAAAGATCTCACAAGGATGCGCCAAAATAGAGTGTCTATGCGCTGAAATAGGTCATCTATGCGCCGAAACAGTGGTTGTATGCATTGAAACAGTGGTCATATGTGCCGAACCAGGCCTCGTAAGCGCCAAAACATGTTTTTAGTCTGTCACCCGCCAGAAAAATCTGCAAAAAGAAATGTTAAAATGTGGGCCTTGGCCCCACGGTGGGCGCCAAAAATGTGTATGTTAGAAAAGCGTAAATCAAAATGAATCTAAACTAATACACCAATGGAACATTAGATTAAAGAAACTAAATTAAAGAAAGAAAAATGCAAACTCTAAAACACCAGCAGCTCCTTCAAATTCATTCCATTGTCCTCTATCTCCAAGAATTCGTTTCAAGATGCTGGCTCTCAGTTGTTTTAAACAACAACTTGTAGAATGGCAGCTTGAGAGAATGAGATTAATAAAAATGCATATGCATTGCTAATATGCTTTAAGCTATGAAATTGAAATGCTAATTAAATCCTAGAAATGCTAAAATGCGACTATAATAACTACTCATGAAAATCTAGGATTCGAGGTCCTTTTCCACTCATAAGAGGGCTGTATTTATAGATTTTTGAAGGTAGGAATTCAATTGGCCAAGATCGACGATCGAGTTCAAACCTGTTAAAATGAACGGTGAGAGATCGAGAATTCAAAAAGAAGATGGAATTTAAAGAGATGGATGGAGAAATGAAGAGACAATTGAAAGGTGTCTCTCATAATTTAAATAAATAAATATTTAATTATGTGTGAGAAATGAAAAGGTTTTAATTAAATATTGAAAATATTTAATTATGTGAGAAGAGTGGGAAATTTAGAAAATGTTTTAATTAAATATCAAAAATATTTAATTAAATGTGGAAAGAAGAATATTATTTAAATTTAGAATTTAAACTTGTGATAATTAATGTAAATAAATTATGAAATCTGTTTAATTAATTAAGAGGGAAGATAGCATTAATTAAATAAACTTATTTATTTAATTAAATTAGAAGAATAGGAAAATGAACAATATAAATAAATAATTAAATCTATTTATATGTAGATGACTTAAGAACATTAATTAAATAATTCATATTTAATTAATTAATAGGTTTGATTAACCGTGATCATTTTTAGATGTGTACAGTATCTCCTCAACAAAGTAGCCTTAATGGGTCAATTAGACAAATGGGTCATGATATTAAGTGAGTAAGACATTCAATATGTTCAACAAAATATAATAAAAGGACAAGTTATAACCATTCAACTTGAAGATACACCCACAACAATAGATCATCCGCTGATTTCTAAATTCCCTGATGAGTTCATATTCAAATTAGATACTAAATTCACATGAAAAATTTGCTTTGATGGGTCCCACATGAACCATGGTTTAGGAGAAGGGATACTATTTATTACACCTGAAGGAGACACAATACCAAAGTCATTTCGAATAGACTTTTCTTCTACCAATAATATAGAAAAATATGCGGCACTACTCACATGACTTTGATGGCCATTAAATGGAAAATCAAGAACCTTCAAGTCTATAGTGATTCATAGTTGGTCATTCAGAAGGTCAATGAGGATTATGACACAAACAATGAGAAAATTACTCCCTATAAATGAATGGTTGGTAGCTTTAAGCAGTACTCTAATGATATCATCATTTGGCAAGTCTCGATAATCCAAAATAAGGTAGTTGATGCAATTTCCACAATAGGATCTAGGTCTTGGACATCCCAAATAATGTACCATAATATGAGTTCTTGGTAGAATAGTTATTGATCCCCACCTTTGATATCCTCAAATTCGAGATAGTGTGCAAAGTATTTGATCCCAATTCCCCTTGTCTACGATTACTTACATGACCAACTTATCACTCCTGACTTGTCCACCAAACAATGCAAAATATTTATCCATAAGACCTCCAGATACATCATCATCAGTGACACCCTTTATTGCCAAATCTTGGAAAACACCTTCCTTAGATGTCTGATGAATCACAAACAACCTTACATGAATTAAATGAGGGTATATGTGGAGCTCACTCAATTGGTCCTACTTTAGCCAAGACGATCATGCGTGTTGGATGCTACTGGCCCACTTTAGAATGTGATGCATACCACTTTGTTGAGAAGTGTCGACAGTGTGAAATACATGAAGAGCTTACACATGCACCAACCCAGGAACTTCAGCCAATCATGTCACCATGGCCTTTCTCTCAATGAGGACTCAACCTCATAGGTAAGATTCATTCCACCTCATCTAATGACCATAAATTCATTATCATAGTAGTTGAGTATTTCATGAAAAAAATTGAGGCTATCCCTATGACATACATTACTATAAAAATATATCTAAATTTATCCTTAATTATATCATATGTCGGTATGGTGTCCTGTAATCCATTGTCACAAATAATGGTCATGCATTCAACAGATCAGGATGTTAATGAATTGTGTGATGATTTCCACATTCAACATAACTTCGACACTCCATATTACCCCCAAGGTAGAGACCAAGCCGAGGCATCTAATAAAAAAACATCAAAATCTTGAAGAAGACTGTCAATGATGCTGGTCATGATTGGGACCTATAACTCAATACCCCATTATGGGCCTACCTAACTAGCATTCACATCCCCACAAGTGCCAAACAGTATTCCCTAGTCTTTGGTTTTGAAGCCATCCTTCCTATTGAGGTTTAGTTACCTTCCTTGAGGGTATCCATGCAAGGGCTTATTGATGATGAAGAGTATCAGGTATCTAGGTTGCATGAGATGGAGTTGTTAGACAAGAAAAGATAGAATGCATTGGTCCACCTACAAGCTTATCAGAATCATCTTCATCACATCTATAATAAGAAGGTTTGAGTTAGACATTTCGACATTGGTGACTTGGTCTTAATGGAGAATCCTAAGAACCAAGTAGAGTGAGAGAAACTTGGGAAGTTCAAGCCTAATTAGTTGGGTCCTTACATCATAAAAAAAATGTATGGATCCAGTGCTTACCAAATTTATACTCATGAAGGTGAGCCATTACTAGATCCTATCAATATCCTGCACCTTCATATTTTCTACACCTAGCTTTTAGAGAGCCTTGTCAAAAAAATAAAATATAAAAAAAAATAAAAATTGTCACCTAGATGAAAACCTGGCAAACATGCATCTTGTGTGACCGGGCAAAAAAATAAAAAATTGAGAAAATAGTGAAGAGAATAATCCACCCAATAGTGAAAACCACTTTGGTAGCATTTTGGATAAGTACCATGGTGAAAACCTAGAAAACAGGTGCCATGTATAGTCATTCTTTGTTCCATCCTCTACCATCAATCTATTTGATTTCTCACCTTCATCCATAATAAATTCAACTTCACACTTCCTCATGTTCACCCATAATAATGCTTTGTTTTCCTTCCCATCACCTACAAATGATGATAGTATGCATTTTTATCCTTCCATATCCACCCATTGTTAGGATTGTCTGATTTCATCCCTAATAAGTGGTCCTATACCTGCCTGGGGGAAAGTAATTGACTTATATCTTCTAGGGATCTTAGACTTGATATTAAGGGTCATAATTCAAAAAATCCAAAAAAATTAAAACATGTCAATAATCCAAAAAAATCAAAACATGTCAAAAATAACAAAAAATCAAAATACATGTCAAAAATCCAAAAAATCACATAACCTTCTAAATCCCAAAAATAGTGTCAAGTCTTGTCTAGTTCAAGTTAGTCCAACTACATTGCCTCTACTAATTCATGTAGGCAAGTTCATCATTGATGAGCCCTCGAGGCACTAGGTTTGTCCCTTAGGGTTTCTCGCATCGAGTCAATCATGATTTATTCTATAATAAATTATCCATGGTCAAGGTCGGTTGAACTACAATGTCTCTTTGCATGTTACGTAGGCAAGGCCATATTCGATGAGCCCCCAAGGCACTAGTTCAATTCCCCTAGGTTTTTTCATGACTGTCATGGCCCATCATCATCTATCCCACAAAAAACTATCCCTGGTTAAAATTGACATTTTGATTAGACACAAACAGATATCTGAGTCTCAACCAAATCACGAATCAATAGATTATCTACCCAACTCGTCTTCAATCCAAACCAGTCATTTTACTAATCATATTATAACACTTATCAACTATAAATGGTCTTATACAAGAGGTGGCATTATTTAAACCAGTCTCAATGTCTTATACGAGTTGCTCCATTTCTTGAAACTAGACCCTATCCTATCATTTGTCTTATTACTTATACAAGATGTGTCATTCCTGAAATCATACATCATCATTTATCAACTTTTTTATTTGCCTTATATAGGTGGTTGCATTGTCAAAACTAGACTCTATCTTATATGACATGCTTCCTATCCTAAAACCAGGTGTTATCAATCAATCAATCCTATCAATACTATTAGTAAACAAACTCTGGAAAATGATCTAATTGGTTGTTGTCTATATTGACTTAGTTGGTCTTATATTTCTTTGATTTATCATTGGTCATATTACTATGCACCTCGAGAATGTCCCAAGAAGGATTTAGAGGAGTGATGATGTCTCATGACCTACTTTTTCTTTGATTGTCATTTGCAGTTTGTCTTGGAAAAAAGATTGGGGGAAAGTTTTCTCCTGGTATGCATCATGACATTCCTTATTTATCAACTATATGTTTTTACAAACAAATAACATTGTACATCTTGGTGTATGTCATACCATAGTGTTTATTGTCAATTTTCCTCAGTTTATTTCCCAATGATGATAAACATGCAAGCCTAGCATTTATCAAGCAAAATAGATCAATCCCTCTTCATTTTGACTAACTCCATGCTAACATCCTATGGGATGCTAAAATATGCAAAAGCTTATATCTCTCCCATATGTTATCATGGTTAGTCAATTAAAACTAAGCAAATACAACATCCTTATGAAATATTGAATCATGTTAAACAATGCAACTAATGAAAACAAGAAAAGCTAAAAAAAAGCATATGTAAAAACATGAATCATACCTATTCCATAGTGGATTGGTGCACCCTTGATATGTAAAGGAGCCCTTTCCCAATCGTTGCTAACCCTTAAGATGATGATCAACAAAGAGATGCAAGATGAACTTAAATGACTATAATAATAATGCTCAAGTTGTAGATGAAAATGAAGGAGAAAAGCCATGAATTTATAGATGAGATTGAGAGAAGAAGAGGCAAAGTGGAGGAATGTGGGACTAATCCTCAACCAATAGATTCATGCCACTTTTCATCATGTGAATGGGCCAAGGATGTGAAAGTTTTGATGAATGTGCCCATAAATGTCATTAGTTGAAATTTGAAATTTGAAAATAGCATTAAATGCATATGGTTGAGAGTTTTGGGAGGAAAATTTGTTTGGACAAAAAAGTCAAAACAATGGAGTTAATGAGGGAATGTTCCTTGGGAATATGTTTTGTGGGAGAAAATATAAATTTAATAAACCAAAATAAATGATTTATTGTACAAGTGGGAAAAGGTAGAGGATGGGACATGGATTAGAGTTAGTATTAATCTAGGATTTGATTAATTAAGCTGATGTTAGGTGATTGTGACATTCAATTTAAATTTTTGGATTTATTTAAATTGAATGAGAAGATAAAGATCATTAGATATTTAATTAAAAATTTGGATTTATTTAATTAAATGGAGGGACTTTAGGAGATTAATTAAATAATTAGATTTATTTAATTAAGGAGACAACGTTAGGAGATTAATCAAATAAAATTGATTTATTTAATTAATGGGTAAATATGATTTAATTACATATGAGGAATGCATGATGTAAATTTTGCATGTCTAAATTTTTCCCCTCTTTGAAGCAATGTACTTGTTGCATTGGTTCAAAGAATGTTGCCACCAAGATCAAAAATTAAAAAAAATTCTGATTTTTTTGGATGCCCTAGCGGAAATAAGTATGTTGGTATATTGGCCCCTCGAGAGATCGAGTGGGAAGTTCAATTTGAGGGTCGGTCTAATGACAAAGAGGTTCAAAATGGATGTATGGATAGTTAGGCTAACAAATCTATATGATAATGATGATACAAATGAGATGTTTTTAAGATGCTTAGAAAAATAAATCTATATTATCCTAAACAACTTAAATGATTATGCAATGCATGTGAGATGGATGAGATGCATGATGTTGTCCTATGATTATACGACATGATTATGTAGGATGATAGTGTGAATACAGGATGGATGCAGGATGGATGTATTGATGAAATGATACTTATTTTAGCATGAAAGAGGATAGAAGAATGAGAGGGATCAACCCTCGAATCCATGAAGATGCAGAAGTCCAACAAGTCTATTAGTCATCAAGAATTTATTAGATATAATGATGAATGATGATGACGTATTGCTTATCCAAGGATGGGAGAGATAAAGAGAATAACCTTCTTTATGTTTGATAGCACACATAGGTGTGATGCATCAAGGTATAAAGAAATAGGATGGCGTTGCACCTAGTGTGACGGACTTTGAATTGACAATCAAATAGGAGTACTCTTGTTAACACCTGACATACAGAACCTTATTTAGAGTGCAGTTCAAATATTCTAAACATCTAAGACCAAAACATAGAAAAGCAAGCCTTCCTATGTGGTCAACAAGACATCTAGAACACCATCCCTACAAACCAAAAAAAACACGCATGACAAAGTTATTCTACAGGAATATCCAACAAGCACAACGGATAAAAAGATAATGATTGTTGCCCCATTCCTTTCTCTCTAAAACTTTTGATTAGGCATCATCGAGAGGTCCTTGGAATGAGCGCAAAATAAAATAAGTCAAAAAAGACCAAGATAAAGTAAACATACAAGCTAATGTTCTTCGTACTGCTAGCCAAGATTAAACTACGGTAATGCTTGATGTTGATGTCCATAGTGGGAAGGATGCATCCTAGGACATGTTGTGATTAGGTGATGATGCGATTTGATTGGATGATAAGTTATTGATACTCCGAGTTGATTAACTTGCTGACTTACTGACCTAGAATTGAGACTTTGACGATTAGGTGCTCACTTTTGAACCTGCTAGACTTGCTTCTGAGTGAATTACCAAAGGATGAAGATGACGATTGATTTATTTTGAACAGTGATTATTGCGGGTGAAAGCAAGAAGAGACAGATGCGCCATTTTGGGTTTTTTTCAAATATTTGGATGTTTTTGTTATTTTTTGAATGTTTTGAGGCTATTTGGATTTTGAGATTTTATGAATGTTTTTGGTATTTTCGAGATTTGACCAAGAGACTAACTTAAATACCTATCCTAGGGGTCTCAGGAGATGATCAATAGATTAGACTTGCCTATGTTATATACGCAGAGACCACATAGTTCAACTGAAATATACTTGATTACTGATGAGATTGATGGGAAAACGGATTGCCACTGCGACAAACACCTATAGGACCGACCTAAAATGTCTCGAGGGATGATCAAAGATAAAACTTACCTACATTCAAGCTCAAAGATGACGTAATTCAGTTGGATGACTCTATTTTTGATGTTTTTCTGACTTTTTGAATTGTTTTTGGATTTTTGATATGTTTTGAATTTTTTTGGATTTTTGTGTTTTTTTGATGTTTTTGGATTTTTTGATGGATTTTTTGAATGTTTTTGGGATTTTGATGTTTAGGAATATCACAAGAATATACATGAATCCAATCTGATATAGGTATAAGAACATGCCCCTAGCGTGATGTGATAGACTACTTTGATAAAGGCAGGACAAACTAACCTTAGGAATGTGCCAAGTAGTTCTATGGTAGATCCTGATACAAACACAAGATGAAGCTATGGTACAGATGCAAATGGATGGATGAGAGGATGAATGGTAAGATGTAATAGATAAGTGAATGTGTGCAACAGTTCATGAAGATCCTGGTGGATGGAGAGTGCTTTATTTAAGCTTGGCGCCTATTTGCCAGGTTTTCACCAAGGTACTTGTCCAAAGCGCCGCCGAAGTGGTTTTCACTAGAGGATGATTTTTTCTTTACTATTTTCAATCCTTTTTTTGATTTTTTTGGATTTTTGCATTTTTTTATTTTTTTTTTGTCACCAAGATGCTTGTTTACCATGTTTTCATTAGGGTAACCATTTTTTCAGGACATTTTCTGATTTTTTTAGATTTTTTGGTTCTATACCTTCAAGATTTCAGGAATAATTTTTTTTGAGATGGGAGTTGTTCATGGGCTTTTACAGGGGTTCGACTTTTGGTTTTGATAACTGATATGCCCTTAATTTATAGCTTTCCATGATGACAAAAGGTCCCAACCAATTGGGCTCAAATTTACCTTTGCTTTCTGGGTTTGGCACGTTCTTCTGGTTCTCCTTTAGCACAAGTTCATCGACTTGGAAGGTCCACCTCCTGATCTTCTTGTTATAACTCTACTTAAGTTGGTTTTTTATACACTTGTAGATGGTTTATGGCATCTATATGCCATTCATCAAGTAACTCCAACTCATTCAATCGTGAGACCTGGTATTCTTCATCTGTGATGAGGTCTTGCAATGATATTCTTAGGGATGGGAGCTTGATCTCAATGGGTAAGATGGCTTCTGATTTGTAGACTAGGGAGAATTGGGTGGCACCTATTAGTGTGTGGATATTGATACGATAGGCCCATAAGGCAGGATTTAGCTATAGATGTTAGTCATGACTAGCGTCATTGACTGTCTTCTTAAGGATTTTCAAGATGGTTTTGTTGGTAGCTTTTGCTTGGCCATTGCCTTGGGGATAGTATGGAGTGGAAAAGCGATGTTGGGTATTGAATTTTTCACATAAGTCACAGACATCCTAGTTTTTGAAAGGTCTCCCATTATCTAAGATAATGGCTTGGGGGACACCATACCGACAAATGAGGTAGTTTAGGATGAACTTGGATATCTACTTTCCTATTATGTAGGTCATGGGAATGGCTTTAACCCACTTTATAAAGTACTCCATGGTAGTGATGATGAATTTGTGTCCATTGGATGAGGTGGGTGTGATTTTTCTGATGAGATCGATCCCCCATTATGAAAAGGGCCAAGGTGTAACAACATGATGAAGCTCTTGAGCTGGTGCATGGATAAGGTCCCCATGCTGCTGACAGTAAAAACATCTTCTAACAAAGTCATGTGCATCTTTGTCCATTGTTGGCCAATAGTATTTGGTTCTCAACAACTTCTTAGTCAAGGTCATACCACTCGAGTGGGATCTACAAATGTCATTGTGTACCTTGGTTAATGCAGTCAAGGCTTCCTTAGTGTTTAGACAATGCAACAGGGTTCCTTCAATGCTCCTATGATAAAGGGTTTCTCCTAGGATGAAAAAGCAGGTTGAATTCTTGACGAAGGCTCATTTAAGATTCAAGGTTATATCAGTGGGCAAGTCTCATATTCTTAAGTATGTATAAATGCCAATTTACCAGGGATCACCCAGACCAATGAGTTCACACACGAATTCAGACTCTGGTACCTCAAATGCTGGCACGAGAAGTTGCTCTACTAGGAATTCTTGCTTTGGGATGTTGTGTGGGATCTCCAAGAGTGATCCAATTGTAGCCATTGCATCCGTTGCTCTGTTGTTTTCCATA
Organism: Sequoiadendron giganteum; assembly: GCA_007115665.2. NCBI lineage: Eukaryota > Viridiplantae > Streptophyta > Pinopsida > Cupressales > Cupressaceae > Sequoiadendron > Sequoiadendron giganteum. The sequence goes on along the minus strand of CM021101.1, from coordinate 322,463,134 downwards.
GGTAGCTATTCAAATGCGATATCAATGAATGAATCTTTGAGGCTCTCAACCAAATTATTGTATGGATTTAGTTTATCATCCTTTGTTTGGTATTCATTTTTTACCTGATTGATTATGAGCTGAGAGTCCCCATATACCTTTAGAGCCATAATCTACCATTGTACTGCAATCCTTAAGCCTATGACAAGAGCCTCATATTTTGCTATATTTTTTGTGCATGGGAATGACAACTTGTAAGATTTGGGTATGCAGTCTCCTTGGGGAGTTATGAAGAAAATCATTGCTCCTAACCTATGTTGCATGTAGGATCCATCAAAATACATCTTCTAGTGGTCTGCAACACTTAGGCTAAAAATTGATTCATCAGGGAATTTTGAGATTAGTGGGTTTTCTGCATATATAGGAGCCTCTACTAGTTGATCTACAATTTCTTGTCCCTTGATGGCCTTACATTCCACATATTCAATTTCATGTTCTGTTAATATCATGACCCACTTGGCTGTCCGTCTTGTTAGAGTGGCTTTAGAAAGTAGGTACTTGAGAGGATCTATCTTTGCAATTAGTTTGATTTGGTGAGCCAGCATGTAGTTTCTGAATTTCTGAGCTGCAAACACAACTGCCAAACAAGATTTTTCAATAGGAGTATAGTTTAGCTCGTATCCCACCATGGTTCTTTTGATATAGTATATTTATCTCTGTCTTCCATTTTCATCGTGTTGAGCTAATAGAGCACCGAGAGCTGCCATGGTTGCTGAAATGTACAGGATCATTAACTTTCCTAGGATTGACAACATCAAAACTGGTGGTGTGAGTAAGTATTCTTTAATTTTTCTAAATGATTGGTCACATTTTTCATCCTATTTGTATACTACCCCCTTGTGGAGTAGATGAGAGTATGGGATTTTTTTATCTACCAGATGCGCTATGAATATGTAGATGGACTGGAGCCTACCTTGTAGACCTCTCAACTGCTTTAGTGTCTTGGGTGCTTTAATGTTGAGGATCACCTTGACTTTGGCAGGATATACCTCTATTCCTCTCATTGACACTATATATCCTAGGAGCTTGCCTGATTGCACCCCAGAGATGCATTTCTTTGGGTTGAGACAGATCTTATATTTTTCCAATCTATCAAAAATAGAGCTCAAGGCTGCTATGTGGTTCTATCTTTTTCTGTATTTAGCCAATATATCATCTACATAGTCTTCCACTATCTTATGAATCATGTCATGAAAGATCAATGTCATGGATCTTTGGTATGTTGCACTTGCATTCTTTAACCTGAAAGGCATCATGTTCCAGCAATAGGTCCCCCACAGACATGTGAACACTGTCTTGTGCTGATCCTCCTTTGCTATCATAATCTGATTATATCTAGAAAACCTGTCCATTAGTGAGAGCATCTCGTGTCTTGCCGTCATGTCCACTATCATTTCGATGTTGGTTAGTGGAAATTTATCCTTAGGACATGCTTTGTTTAAGTCTCTAAAATTGGTGCAGATACAGATGCCCCCATTTGGCTTTGAAATAGGTACAAGATTTGACATCCATTTAGGATAATCAATTGGCCTTATGAATCCTACATCCAAGAGCTTCTGTAATTCCACTTTGACTAACAAGGCTATCTGGGGGTGCATTTTTCTCAACCTCTGTCTTATTGGCTTTGCCCCTAGATAGACAACTAAGTGATGAACCATGAATTCTAGATCGAGACCTGGCATGTTAGTGTAGGTCCATGCAAAGTTCACTTCTGTTTATTTTAAGAATGAATCCAAAAGTTCTTGTTCTTCCATGAGAAGTGACTCAACATAGAAGGTGATGTGCGACAACTCCTCTATTCCTAGGTTGATGGGGTTACACTATTCTTCTAGGACTGCTGATTTTTCTTGATGAAGTGCAGTGGGGGGGAGATTTATCCTTCATCCTCTAGTGCCTCAGATAGGTTTTCACCATTGGATGCATCCTTTATTTTTACTATTTTATAGTTAGAGTGCCACAGTGTAATTTTCACTCAATGACCTTGAGATTATTCTCAATTGTTCACTTTTATGACTAAAGATCTCAATCATCTCCCTGTAATAGGCCTGTGTGTCTAGTGTGATGTCAAATCATGCCTTATGATCTCCACATGATACCATATCCCTTAGTCCCATGAATTCTAAGAGTGCCTCATCATTTTTTAATGTGTCTAGAATTGGTGGCCCTCGTTGGTCATAATCGATGAGTTGGGGATAAACCAGGTTTATTTTGTGAGTTTGGTGGTCTGACTCAAAGGATAAGGTACTAATCATGAGTAGGGAGGAGTCTTCAAAAATCATGGGTAAGCTGGTTATGGTATCCTCGTCATCACTACTACTATAGACATCGATTATATCAAAGGTGAAGTTGTCTAGGGGCAGACCTGCAGATACTAGTAACCATAGGGAAGCTACCATAAATGAGGGGGAGTCCTGACTGTGTTAACTAGGGGACCTCAACCATGTATGGTTATACTCAAAGGGGTACACCCAAGGCCAAGATTTTTCAATCATTTCTCAACAATGATGGGTTCTAGACGACCATTGTTGTTCCTTCCAAGGCTTTCATTTCTATTGTAGCCCATGCTAAACATCATTTGTAGCCCCTTGCTTATCTCATCCATGAGAAGATTAGGTGTAGGCCTCTCATCTTGGTATAGTGAGCTTGAAATGTCTCTTTCATCCACATCCTCCCAACTTAGATCCCCCCAACATCAGAATCTAGAAGGGTCCTTCCCGAAAGTGTGAGAGGGTGTCACAGCTAGTGGGGGTTGTCCATGTGACCTAGGAGATTGAGGTAACTCTCCTAGAATAAAAGAATTCTTCATTATGTATTCCCCACACCCATTGTCTTGGATCACAAGTTTGGTGTCAGATATGTCGAGGATGGAAGGTGTTTTTGTCCTAGAAGTGGATGCTATATTGGTTGGGTTAATATATGGAGTGGATGGGCCTTCATCGTTCCTCAGGACTTGGGGAACCTAATAGAACCGAGCTTCCAGATTCTTGTAGTAGGCAAAAAGTTCAGGATCATGATGAATTGTGACCTTTTCATTTTGGTGTGAAAATTTGATGCATTAGTGGAATGTTGAGGTGACTGCCTTCATCCAATGGATCCGTGGGCATCCTAGGAGGATATTGTAGGGAAAATCAAGGTCGGGGACTTGACATGTGGTTTCCATAGTAGTTGGCCCTACTTGGATTGGGAGTTTGATAGTGCCTTGAGACACTCTTTCCTGGTCATCATACACTTTTATTGTAATGCCTTTTTCTTTCTCAATGGAATCTTTAGATATTCCTAGATTCTTTGAGCTTGAGCGAGCAAATGTTGAGGCCTGCACCTCCATCCACCAAGACCCTTTTGAACTTTTTCCTATGAACTAGGACTTCAAGGTGTAATGTACAATTGTGAGATGGCTAGGGAGAGAAGTCTTGATCAGAAAAGGTGAGGAGATTTGAAGTGATGATGTTGCCAACCATAGCTTGGAATTTCTTTGTATCAAGGCTAGCATAGACAATGGATGAAGCCAATGCTTCGTCAAGTATTTCCCTATGGGCGAATGAAATCTTCAGTAACTCCATGATGGAGATCTGAGTAGGGGTTCTTTTTAACTGGTCAAGGACATTGTAACCATTAGGGATGGATTTTGAGGTGGATTTCTTAGATGGATGTGATGCCCTATCAATGGTGACCTTGTCACTGCGTGTGGTGACTCCACAATCAACGTTGGCTCCCTTAATGCTAACAACAGTGACCAATTCATCAAGTCATGCAACAAGACCCTCATATACATGGTTCACTTTTCCAGACTTTTGCTTACCTTTATCATTTCCTTGATTGTGGTTGGGCATCATATTTGTGTATATTTTCAGATCTTGATTACTAGCTAGTTGCTCAACATTTATGACTTTATCCTCAGTGAGATCTTGGATGATGTTTTTCAATTTCATGCAGTTGGCGGTTGTATGCCCCTTGAGCTTATGATAATTGCAAAGGAGATTTTCGTTGTACCAGGGTGGCTTCACCTGGGGTTCTTGGTAATTATCATGAGTGGGGACCTTAATGAGGTTCTCATTAACCAAAATTTTCAGGATGGACTCAATTGACTTCCCAAGGGCCACAAATTTCTACTTGGGGGGATATTTGTTTCGTGGAGGTGGTCCAACTTGATTATTGAGATTATTG